>VSWD01000002.1:17040360-17105809 GCA_033119305.1 Pinctada imbricata | reverse complement strand
TTCCAGGTTTTGTGACTCATACAATGCATATCTTCTTTTCAGGTTTTGTGACTCATACAATGCGTATCCTCTTTTCAGCTTTTGTGACTTTTTCTCTTTTCATCATTGTATTTATTTATAAATGGGGGGGGGTGTCTTCATTATGTGTTTGTTATATTTTCTTTTCTGTTTACTAGAGAGAGAGAGAGAGAGAGAGAGAGAGAGAGAGAGAGAGAGAGAGAGAGAGGAGAGAGAGAGAGAGAGATTACTTTCTCGCTGCTTATACCTGTTTGTAGAGTAGAGTAATAGAGTTTGGAAGTTGATGTTAGGCTTTAAATTATGTTTATGTATAGGGGGTACTTGTATGTGTGGTATGCATGAGGATGAGAGAGCTAGAAACTGAGACACAACTAGAGAGGAAGAATAACATTAATGATGCTGTGTTGAGTTTATGTTTTTACTGAGTGTCAAAAGAGAGAAGGCGAGCAAGTGGGAGTGGTAGTGTGATTATATGTTTGATTGTGAAAAATAGAGAGCGAGCAATTAGGCCTTTTTTTTTTATTTGTTGGTTTACGGATCCGCCGTCCCGATTTTTCGTGAATTGTGAAAAAAAATAAAATTTGAAAACGAGAGTTTTTATATTTCCGCCGCTCGGTGATCAAAGCGTTGTGAAAAAAAAAAAATTCGAGATCGGAATTTTAAGATCGGAATTTTAAACAAGAGCCCCAGGGGGCACAACGCTCACCTGATACCCATGCACGCTCTAATTGACATACTGACATTGAATACTGATAGTGCCAGTACCAGGATTTAGCCCACAACCTTTCTAACAAGATTTTTGCCGGATGCAGACAAGTTTTTTTTTCAGACAACCTTTTAAAGTACAAACAAGAGAAAATAGTCACATTTCAAAACAACAACTTTTTTACTGATTTGAAAAGATGGATTATGCGATCCAAAGTCATATGCCCAGCTAGTATAGTTCGATTATGCAACATCAAAAATAAAATCATTTTGTAAAATTCCACATTAATGTGCAACAGAAACAGAATAAAACAATGAAATGATTTCATAAATTAAGTTTATTTAAAATTGAACACCAAACCTTTCATTATTAAGAGCCAATCCGGCATAAAACCATGCAAAATCGTAAAAATCGTCCAAAAGGGTGGTCAAAGTTTCACATTTTTATGTATATTTCTGTATTCTATGATGAAAAACATTCGAGAAAAAAATTATTTTAAAATTCATATATGTCCCGTTTTATAGTAATGGGCCAATTTTGTTTGTATGGCATAACGCCATTAACAGTGCTCAAAAACAACACTAAAATAGCCCTATTTTCATCGTTGAATAAGATTTGATTTTGATATGCAGTAATTCTTTTCATGATAAAATCAGATACTTACTCAATTCATCTTCATTATAGTACTTGCAAAGTTAAGATATACGAATTGACTTGCCACCAGGGGGCGCTCTAATACGACTTATATTGGGATTTGACAAAAGCGTCCCTATTTCGAACATGAATAACATCTATAAGAGAGAAAATTTTCCCACAAAATTTCAGTATAATAAAGTAAACGTATCATACTTTAACATATAAAAAAACTGTCGCTGCCAAATGTATCTAAGATATGCAAATTTTATCAAGAATATTCATTATTTTGCGGAATATGATTAAAAGATTTAATGGAAAACTGTTCAAAAGATAAGCATCTTTGATCATAATCTAGAAAAAAAATTTAAGATATTAACAAAATATGTTCTAAAAATGATGGAAATCGTTTCAGATCTTTTTCAATTTCCCTTATATAAGCCCCATCATTAATCTAGACGATTTTCGAGATAGCCCGGAACGACGCCACCGAGTCAGACTTTTAGTGATGACGTCACATGGTTAGGTTCCCTGGTAGCATGTAAACAATGACGATAAAATAAGAACTTGCCACGGATAAACTATCGCATTAGATTATAACATTGATAGAGTTTAGCTCAAGATTGCATAGCAAATCTCGTTCCCTCGTTTGTAGATGTGATTAGATGTACCCATCCCAAATCTTTTGAAATAATCTTCACAGATGTAAAAGAACGAGTCTCTAATTTAAAATAGTCGATGCTACTAGACCAGTAAGTACTGGTTAGAGCGTCGAACCAATTACGAAAATGTTCCTGGTTCGAGTCTCCCTGGAGCAGGGGCACTTAATCTCTCATTTCTATTGAATTTGAAGACGTTTAACTTCTGAAAGCTCATCATAAAAGGATCACTATGCCACTGCTAGTTTCGTGTATTCAGATTTGTTGTACATGTAGATCTATTGTCCTGTAGACAACGGGTCGTTCGATGTACTCTTCTATGATCTCTCATTCTCTGTTATATGAACAAATTGTCCTGTCTGTGTATTGTTGACATGACTGTGGTATTTTCTTTAAAAAATGTTGAAAATCGGAAAGAAAAGTTTTCTTTACAGTCTACTCGCTGCTCTTTTCATCGATTTTCCAAATTCATTGTTTCATAGGAAATTGTGTTTAAGGTATCCGATGTACAATAGGGCATTTTTCGATGCCTGGTAAGGTACTGTAAACTATATGTTTTCTGAAAGGTTATAATGCCCACTGCTCAAAAATAATAATTTTGGGGTCAGAAAAATAAAGGGGAATAACCGGTTAAGCATTCAAATTGTCTATTTTCTCTATATAACCTATGCAAAATGACAAATTTGTACAAGAGTTTTTCCCCTTTGATTTTTAAGACCTGGGAGTCTTATATCTGTACTCAGGGCATCATTACCTTTCAGAAAATATATAGTTTATAGTACCTTACCAGGCATAAAATTTACCATACTTTACAATGGAGATGATTAAAACGCTATGTAAAATGACTCTATTGTACAACTGATACCTTAAAAAGTTCTTTCCTTTTGAAAACGATCTGTTGAATTGATAAAATAAACGTGTTTTTTTTTCTTAAAATGTTAGGTTGATCTTTCCTATAAACATAACAATTTATTCGTATTTCAGAGAAAAAATAGACAGGTTGCACGAATTATCCTCACTTAAAGTAAATCAATGAATTAACTATATATCCAGTCCTTATTTTTTTTTCGAGAAAACCTCGATCATTCTGTTATTTTCGTGCATAAAACAAGAAAAAAAAATTGTTTGATATGACTGTCTCTTTCTTGATTTCAACTCAACGTCAAATAGCGCTTTCAACCAAATCGGTCATCTATGGTTATGATGAGAAAAGTCTTTGTTTATTCAAGGTCAAAATAATTTGGAGCAAATTTCAGGGGCCCTGACAACCTCTCCGTCATATTTCTTAACCTCCACCTGCCCCCGCCCCCCCCCCTCCCGCGTTAAAAAAGAAAATCGTACTAAAAAAAGCACTCTTTTCCCCGGAATCCCCCCCCATCGCTCTGGTCCGTATGCGGGTAAATTATGAGAGTAATCACTTTCTTTTATAAAATCTCAATTCTTTCATAAAAGTTTATCTCCTTCATATCCTTAATTCAAGGTATTTCTCCTTTGAAGTATTGATATTATCTTGTACTAAAGCAGAGCGGTCTTCGTTCTATAAAAAAGTACTTTTATTGAAAAGAAAAAAAAAGAGTTCATGGTACTCCATCTTTAAAAAAAAAACAATATTGAAAAACAAAACACAAAACGAAACGAAACGAAACGAAAAAAAAAAAAAAAAAAAAAAAAAAAAAAAAAAAAAACCACACCCTCCCCTCCGAAAAAAAAAAACAAAAACAAAAACAAATTAAAATTATACAGAAAAGAAAGAGAAAAACTCCTGGGCTAACCTAAGGGCGTAGATCTACATGTATACATTATACGCCTTTCAAACATCAAAGAGATATATAATTTCATTTTATATATAACTTCTTTTCTGCAAAAGCGTAATTCTGACATTGTTAGTTCGTGTACTGAATATGAAAAGAAACGAAGAAATGATGTGAAGAACAATATACGGAATGATACGGAGAAGCGAAAAAGAGATAATTTCATCGCTTCTTCGCATCATTTCCTCACTTCAATTTTAAAGGGACGGTGTCCCTGAAAATTAATTAATTTTACAATATTTTGGAATGCAAATTTTTTCTTTTCAAATGAAAATGTACATTCTCATTTGTATAAATTCAAATTTTCAGGCGAATCTAACGCATACATTCGCAGTTATAAACCTTTAAAAACGTGATTTTGAATTTGGGGTGCGCAGCTCTAATAAATTTCACTGGCGCCACCTACAATGTATCGAGTTTTTACAATAGAAGTATACGGAGATTTATTTATTAAAGAATCGACAATATTAGGGTCGTTACTGCATATTTTCAAATAAAACTTTTTATGGCTCCTTTTTTCCTCTTTCTAGACCCTTTGGAATATATTTTACGTTTTCGATAAAATTTATTTTTATTCCCAACTATCGATTGCACAATTTTGAACAAAGAGTTTGACCTTGACCTGCGTGTGAAAAGACATGATCAAATCAGCTGTAGTCACAACTCACCGCACATGTATGCGTATTTCTACGTGTGCAATGATTGAATCTTTAGGATTCCGTATTTTTCGTTCGCATTTTTACACCGCAAAAATTCACTTTGATGCAAATTTTAACTGTCTATATCTCAATACGTAATTATTTGGCATTGGTGGATTTTTGAGATATTTATAAGACCAAAGCAAAGAGTTAAAAGATGAAATTTGAAAAAAATCAAACTTCTCTTACAAAAGATATTGGTGCGTGAAAAACGTATAAAACGTCATTTTCTCGTAAAGCTGATTTTTAATGCATATTTTAACTGTCTATATCTCGATACGTAATTATTTGGCATCGGTAGATTTTTTGATATATTTAAAAGATTAAAGCAAAGAGTTGAAAGATGAAATTTGAAAAAAAATCAAATTTCTCTTACAGAAGATATTGTTGCTTGAAAAACGTCTAAAACGTCGTTTTTTCGTTAAGCTGATCTTTAATGCATATTTTAACTGTCTACATCTCGATACCTAATTATTTGGCATCGATGGATTTTTGATATGTTTATAAGATTAAAGCAAAGAGTTAAAAGATGAAATTTGATAAAAATCAAACTTCTCTTACAAAAGATATTGGTGCGTGAAAAACGTCTAAAACGTCGTTTTTTCGTTAAGCTGATCTTTTATACATATTTTAACTGTCTACATCTCAATACGTAATCATTTGGCAGCGGTGGATTTTTGATATATTTATAAGATTAAAGCAAAGAGTTAAAAGATGAAATTTGATAAAAATCAAACTTCTCTTACAGAAGATATTGGTGCGTGAAAAACGTCTAAAACGTCGTTTTTTCGTTAAGCTGATCTTTTATACATATTTTAACTGTCTATATCTCAATACCTAATCATTTGGCAGCGGTGGATTTTTGATATATTTATAAGATTAAAGCAAAGAGTTAAAAGATGAAATTTGATAAAAATCAAACTTCTCTTACAGAAGATATTGGTGCGTGAAAAACGTATAAAACGTCGTTTTCTCACTTAGCCGATTTTTGCCTCTTTTCAAGTTACGTTGTGGCTGTCTTTGGAAAAAAAAATTTCATACATAATATTATCCTAACATAGAATAAAATGTTATATTTCAATATATCAATAACAATATTTACTCCAATTCAATTTATACTTAAAATTTTAGAGAAGTGCATCAGCGAAAATAGGGATATTTCTACGTCCTTTTTGTAAATTTGGCGGGAAAAATGATGGGGTGGTATATCTCTGTAACCATCGATATTTGAACAAAAATATTTGACAGAATTATTCCTAGTCATGTATCTATTAAAATAACTTAAAATCATTAAATTTGGTTACTAGGTCATTTGGACCAATTTGCATGGTTTTATGCCGGATTGGCTCTTAATAGCTAGTATGCCAGAAAATAATAAAGCCTGTGTTTGTGAAACACGAATGCCCCGTGGTGGCATCTTTGTTGGTTTAAACACCATTTTCTGTTAAGTATGTGAGAGGTCAGGGTCAGAGTAATGATGGTATCAATGGAAAGATCTTGTCACAAAGAATACACATGTACAATATGAAAGCCCTATCACTAACCATTCAAAAGTTATGCCCAATGTTAAAGTTTTTGAAAAGTAGGTCAAAGGTCAAGGTCAAGGTCACGAGGTCAAAAATTTTGGTATCAATGGAAAGGTATTGTCACAAGGAATACACATGTGAAATATGAAAGCTCTATCACCTTCCTATCAAAAGTTATGCCCAATGTAAAGTTTTTCGGACAAACAGACAGACGGACAGGCCAAAAACTATATGCCCCCGTATCTTTGATTCCGGAAGCATAAAAAACAAAGACTTTTCGGTTTTGCCTTTATTCATATTAAATTATACAGAAATCTATGAATGAGAGCTTTTGAATAGTATTGATTTCATCTTAATACATGTAACATACAGTCAAAATCGTGTTAATCCAATTAACACAGACAAGTTGTTAGCGGACAATATCAATTCAAGTGAGTTGTGCAGAAATTGAGCCAATTTATTTTCCAAACAGCAGTGTACGGTGTATCAAACCTCATGACCCAGTGAAGCCACTTGGACAAATTATTTTCGGTAAATATGCTGAAATGCGGTGCTTGGAAATGTATTTTTAGCATATTGAATCAATAGTCGTGATAAATTTAACTTCGAACTTGATCTTGTCTTTTATGCAATCTACAGATAGGTTTGAAAATATGCAAAATTTGGAACATTTTCGATGAGGACGCAGAGTTCCTGTAAAAAAAGTGAAATTTGCGAAAAAAGGACATGCATGACCCCCCCCCCTTTTTCTTTACATTTTTATGCGTGCCAAAGATTCGCAATCAAAAAAGACCAATTTTACAGACTTCCGGGCATTTCAAGTCAGTCAAAATTTTGAGTGTGCACCTTTTTATTTCCTGTAGTTACCCCTACTAAAGGGGCAAGGAGGTATTGAACCAATCAAATCTGTAACACAAGATATATGGCGACTATGTTTACCATAGATACAGAAATAAGACAGAGAAAATAATCATTAAATAGGGAAATTGTTCTGAAATATGCATGTATGAAAAAAAAGCAATCCAAGGAATGCTTGTGTCGCCTGCGTAGCAGATTTTTTTTTATTGAAATTAGGTCAAATATCAAGGGCAAGGTCACTAGGTTAAAAATTATGGAATGTTTAGAAAGGTCTTTTCATAAGGAATACAAATGTGAAATATCAAAGCCCTATCACTTACCACTCAAAAGATATAGCAAATCATAGATTTGTTGAAAAGTAGGTCAAATATAAAGGGCAAGTGCACGAGGTAAAACATAGGTAATCACAGATTACGAAGCTCACCTCGTGACAGCAAAATTCAATTCAAGCATATTTCTTAGTACATGTATATTGGCTTTTAAAGGCAAAACCACTCAAGCAGAAAAAGTAGGTCAAGGTCATTTTATGAAAGTTTGATCAAAGATACATCCAATATGCAAGTTTGGTACATGTAGCAGTTATACTTTGCTCAATACTGGCTTTTAAAGGCAAAATCACTCAAGCGGAAAAAGTAGGTCAAGGTCATTTTATAAAAGTTTGATCAAAGATACATCTAATATGCAAGTTTGGAACATCTAGCACTTATACTTTGCTCAATATTGGCTTTTAAAGGCAAAATCACTCAAGCGGAAAAAGTAGGTCAAGGTCATTTTATGAAAGTTTGATCAAAGATACATCCAATATGCAAGTTTGGTACATGTAGCACTTATACTCTGCTCAATATTGGCTTTTAAAAGCGAAATCACTCAAGTGGAAAAAGTAGATGCTGCATCCGATGCATGGGTCCATCTCAGCATCCAAAGATGAATCACTTGTGCAAGTTTGGTTACTGTAGCATTAGTACTTTGTCAGATACTGAGCTACCCCAAACTTCTTATCCAAATCACTCAAGCGGAAAATGTAGGTCAGATGCTGCATCCGATGCATGGGTTCACCTCAGCATCCAAAGATGAATCACTTGTGCAAGTTTGGTTACTGTAGCATCAGTACTTTGTCAGATACTGAGCTACCCCAAACTTCTTAACCAAGTCACTCAAGCGGAAAATGTAGGTCAGATGTTGCATACAATGCATGGGTTTACCTCAGCATCCAAAAATGAATCACTTGTGCCAGTTTGGTTACTGTAGCATCAGTACTTTGTCAGATACTGAGCTACCCCAAACTTCTTAACCAAGTCACTCAAGCGGAAAATGTAGGTCAGATGCTGCATACGATGCATGGGTTCACCTCAGCATCCAAAGATGAATCACTTGTGCCAGTTTGGTTACTGTAGCGTTAGATACTTTGTCAGATACTGAGCTACCCCAAACCTCTTAACCGGACGCGGACGCGGACACGGACGCGGACGCGTTGGGTTATAGCATAAGCTCACTCAACTTCGTCGAGGTGAGCTAAAAATGATGGTATGTGAAGAAAGGTCTTGTCACATGGAATGCACATGTGAAATATCAAAGCCTATCACTCAGCAATCAAAAGAAATAGCCAATCTAAGATTTTTTGAAAAGTAGGTCAAATATCTAGGTCTTGGTCATGAGGTCAAAAGTTATGATATGTGTAGAAAGGCCTTGTCACAAGAAGGAATACACATATGAAATATCAAAGCTCTATCACTTACCAATCAAAAGATATAGCAAATCTTAATTTTTTTGAAAAGTAGGTCAAATATCTAGGTCAAGGTCATGAGGTCAAAATTATGATATGTGTAGAAAGGTATTGTCAAAAGGAATACACAAGAGAAATATCAAAGCCCTATCACTTGCCAATCAATAGATATAGCCAATCTTGGTTTTTTTTAAAAGTAGGTCAAATATCTAGGTCAAGGTCATAAGGTTAAAAATAAAGTATGTGAAAAAAGGGCTTGTCACAAGAAATACACATGTGAAATATCAAAGCCCTATCACTTACCAATCAAAAGATATAGCCAATCTTAGATTTTTTGAAAAGTAGGTCAAATATCTAGGTCAAGGTCACGAGGTCAAAAAATATGATTTGCGTAGAAAGGTCTTGTCACAAAAATTACACATGTGAAATATCAAAGCCCTATCACTTGCCAATCAAGAGATATAGCCAATATTAGATTTTTAGAAAAGTAGGTCAAATATCTAGATCAAGGTCACAAGGTCAAACATTACATGTGTAGAAAGATCTAATCACAAGGAATACACATGTGAAATATCAAAGCCCTATCACTAATCAATCAAGAGATATAGCCAATATTAGATTTTTAGAAAAGTAGGTCAAATATCTAGGTCAAGGTCAAAAGGTCAAAAATTATGATATGTGTATAAAGGTCTTGTCACAAGGAATACACATGTGAAATATCAAAGCCCTATCACTTACCAATCAAAAGTTATGGGGTGTGACACCCAAATGTGACAGACAGACGGACAGACGGAGGGACGGATGGACGGACAGAAGAACAACAGACAAAGTGATCCCTAAGTGTCGCTGTGCTTCGCAGGCGACACAAAAAGTCAACATCTTAAAAATAAATTCAGCGTATATTTGATAGCGTATGTGGCCAAGTTAATTCGAAGTATGAAAATAAGTACACAAAGCCAAACTAGCTATAGCTTGTCTTATTTAAAAAAATCATTAAAAATCTAAAAGTTGATATTTTGACAAAATTCTTTCACAGTTTCATTTCTAGCGATAAATATAAAAATAAAAAGAGAAAAAAAAACTGAAAAAGGGAAAAAAAATTGTTGGGGTCCCGCCGGGGTTTGAAGCTACTCCCCATGGGTCCATTTGGCATGGAAAACATACATTATACCTATGTACAATCTTAAAAAATATTCCTTAAAAATCCAAAGTGGATATCTTGACAAAATTCTTTCACTTGTAGGGTACCATGCATGAGTACCTCATACCTACAAATTGTCATGACAATCTGAAGAGTGGTTATAGAAAAGAAGCAGAAAATGTATGAAAATCAACCCCCCCCCTTCCTTTTTACATAAGAAAAAAATTCATAAAAAATCAAAAAAATAAATTTTAAGCATAAAATACATATCAAAGCATTAAGTAAGTTAAATATGACAAATATGTAGTAAATGAGTGTGTAAAATCATACACTTATTGAGTTATGTAAAGAAATAGTGCAAAAATGTGCATTTCTGACAAAGTCCGAAAAGACGTCAAAAACGCGTCAAAAATTTGACTTCGAAGTGGAACCAAAAATAACAACACTTCTTAAGACATCTCTCTAGATCATCCTGATGTTTTCGGTTTGTCGATACATGCTTCGGTTCTGAAGAAGAAGTTTGTCAAAGGAGGGTACCCCCCGTGACCTACTTTTGGCTGTGGTGGCGCCACCTGTTGACAGATCCGGACGAAAAACAACAACACTTGTAGGGGACCATGAGTACTTCATACCTACCAAGTTTCATCAAAATCCCTTCAGCCGTTCTGGAGAAGAAGTTTAAAATGTGAAAAGTTTACGACGACGGACGACGGACGACGACGACGACGACGGACGACGGACGACGGACGCAACACTATGACAATAACTCACTTGAGCCTATGGCTCAGGTGAGCTTAAAATCAATCGAGAATTCAAAGATGGAGGATGGATCATGGAGAGTGCGAGCAAATACTACTTCAAATTAGTGACAATAAAGGGGGTGGAAAAGGTCCTTTCGACGAAAATAATTGTCGGCAAACATGGACAAACTATTGGTGACATGATCAATGATGTTCACGAAGATACAGATTGCTGCATTTCAGCAATTTTTACTAGCAAAACGGAGCATGGTGACCGCACTGAAACACCACCGAGTACCCCTGTGGAAGTGCTGTCTGGATTTGAAAACAAATTCATTTTCCTTCAACTGAAGGCTGCAGAGTCAGAAAAAAGTACAGCTAATCCTAAAAACGTATTTAGCATTCTTATGAATGCATCAAAATGTTACACAGAACTTCCAAAGGAAAGGTAAACCATATTGTTTCATGATTCAGTTTGTACTTTGGTATTAAATTCTGTGAATTTGTTTAATCATTCCCGTACTACAGTGCAAAGGTAAGGTAATGCCCTGTGGTTCTGTCAGTTTGTGTGTGTGTGCATGCATCTGGCACCTTGTGCACATGATACAGACCAAACAGCTATTGAAGCAATTGGATCTTCATCAAACTTTGCACACATATTTACAATGACGACAGGCTGATGCCCATTGAATTTCAAGGTTAGAGATCAAAGATCAAGGTCACAATGGCATTCATTGGTAGTATTAAATTGTGCCAAAAAAAAAAACTGGCAAGGCAACTTGATTCCCAAGGGACTGTATTACATTTTATTACCCTGATCTGAAAGGTCAGGGGAGCATTATATTGTTTGGATCATCCATCTGTCTGTGTGACAGTAGTTCAGCCCATCTTTGAATTAACTGCAATATTTTCAATTCAGACAATTTTACCAATATAGACTGTTTATGCATCCCTAAATTATAATTTACATAGCCCAGAATACAGCTTTAATACAAACAGGTACATTATGTAAGACAAAATGTACCCCTTCCATCATGTACATGAAATTGATATTGGTAGCCTTTTCGTTTCAGGCAAGGTTAGAAGCGTCATAATATGTGGAGAATGCGGGAAAAGGAGGGTAGTCTATGCGAAACAACGCCTCTCAGCTGAGCAGTGCATTTGTTTAGATCGTGTGCAAGAAGAACTTGCATACACATGTGGAAGCCATCGACTACCAGAGACCCATAGGTTTAAGGATACACTGATTGTTCGGTTAGGTCTTAACTGCAGCTCTTCCATTGAAACTACCTACTACTCAAGTATGTAACATTTTCTTACGTTTGGAGTAATTTTTGTAGTGTCAGCAGGCAAAGCATCAATTTAATAGTAGGGATCATTTTGTCCATTGTCTGTCCATCTGTCTGAGACACTTTGCTTTTGCTGGCTTCGTATCGATTCTGAGGGACAGTAGTACAACGATGTAGTACACTGTAGATACAATTGTCATATCCTTCATATGAATCCTTTGCAAAAGGAAGATAAAAACATATTTTAACTCTATGAATTTTCAAAAGGTGTACAATAGTGATTTCTTTGTTAGCACAGTATTGAGGGAAGAAATTGTCAGCAGCATTTTAGATTCTGACTTGATGAAAGCATATAAAATCATATACATTTTCAATACAAAAAATTAAAGCTGTATATATTTCTAACCAATCACAGTAGATTTTAACTTTTTATTTTCAGATGTCACTCAGTCTTTTACCAGCATATGCTTTTATTGCGGCGATAGTGACATCCACGAGTCAGAGGATATTAGACGACTCAAGGAAGAATACTCCATTGTGAGACCAATATGCTTCTCCTGTGTCCAGCTTGGAAAATCTCCGGCAGTCAGAAATGCATTGAAAATGAAACGAAAGCGCAATGACTGAGCTTTGTCTTCTTTAATGATAATAATTGTGAAATCGCAATGACTGAACTTTGTCTTCTGTAGTGAAAATAAAATATTTCATTTATTCAGAAAAATGAAAATAAAATATTTCAATTGTTCAGAAATGTCTCAATAATTATAGTTGCCTGTACTTAAGTCAAGTGGCATTTGAGGATCATTTTGTCAATGTCGGTCTGGTATTCACACTTTTGCATTCATTTTGCATTCAAAGTTATTTACTTGCACTATAAATTTGTAACAATATAGTGAAAGCTTTGAGACTAGTAGGGATTATTTTGTTTATTGAAGTATAAATCATTTTGTTATGAAAGCTTTAGCAATCATGGTACAGACACTTTAGATTTAATGCTTTTCAGTAAAAAATCTATTTTTTTTTTTTTTTTTTTTTTTCGACCTCCTTCCCGACATTTTTCTGGAGGATGTCCGTAAACCAATTTATAAAAAAAAAAGGCCTTAGAGAAAAGAGGAGTGTTGTAGTGTGGTTGTGATTTGTTGTTATTGTGTAAATGAGAGAGAATAGTATACTGTCTGTATTCAATGATATTTTGGAAGGCCCCGGGGAAGAAAAGCTCTTGCTTATCGGGCTACCTTCACTAAATAAAGTATTTATTATTATTATTATTATTATTTCGAAAAAAACCCAAGCCCCCCCCCCCCC
Organism: Pinctada imbricata; assembly: GCA_033119305.1. Taxonomy (NCBI): domain Eukaryota; kingdom Metazoa; phylum Mollusca; class Bivalvia; order Pterioida; family Pteriidae; genus Pinctada; species Pinctada imbricata. Next base: position 17,092,702 of record VSWD01000002.1, on the reverse strand, counting down.
AGAATATCATATGGACTGTGCCTTAAATGTAATTGACCATAAAAACACATCTTAAACGAAGTTAACTGGCAACATGCAGTACGTGGTTAAGAAATTATTTAAGGAATAAGGATCTCAGCAAAAGGAAGGGGGGGGGGGGGGCCTTCCAATCCATTGTGACAGCTTCTAATGACTTTTTGTCTAGGGATTTTGCAGTTTTATTTATTTTAAATCTAAGGGGAGAGAACATCCAAAAACTTCGAAAAACGGCCCGTTCCCATAATCTACTAAGTATTATGGAATTTGTTCGATTTTACAACAATTTCTTTTATGTTTGTAATTTCTAATCTACTAAGTGGATTAAGCCTGCAGGTAAGTGGATTTAATTGAGTCACTAACCCATTGGCAAGTGCCTTTTGAAAATATTCCTACTACACTACGATTACGTAAGTTTTATTCAATACATGTAATAACATAAATTTGCAGCGAAAAGTCACAGGGCAAAACATGCAATTGCAGGGAAACTTCCCGTTCCCATAAGCTATAATGAAATTTGTCCAATTATACAACACTAATCAAATATCATTGTCACAATGAGAAATGACTGTCTTAAGGGAGCAACCATTTGATTTTTATGGGGGGGGGGGAGGAAGACTTTTGCCAGCCAGACAAAGAAACGCTTTCCATACCTGCAATTGTCATCTTTTTATTATTAATCTATTTATAATTGTATTGAAAATATTGAGTATTGAAGAAAAATGTATTGTATTGTATTGTATCGAACCATTTATTTTAATATACAGCACTATACTCAGGGGACCCTTCCAAACAAGCGATGGGTCTTTATAGCGTTCAAACGCCTATCCGTCAAACGAGATTCATAAGATGAGGAACTAGATTGGGCAAATGCATATACATGTAAAAATGGGAGCCCACAATGCCTGCCGCACTCACAGAATTCCAAAGGCACATGCTTGTTTATAATTTTACATCTGTAGACCGAGCGCTCCTATATCATGACTTACGACTCAACATGCTAAATGTTCTCAAAAACTTTGGGAGGATATTTACAAGAGAGAGACATAATTATCATTATACCAATAATACTTAATTATTAGGGGGGGGGGGGGGGGGGGGTACCGGCAAGATTTCTTTTAGTAATGTAGGAACGAGCTACTGAGTTGATGTACAGGATGATTTACAATTATATTTGGATAGAATATTGGTATCATCGGTTGCGCTGAATATTGCATTTTGTACACATCTTAGCAGTAGCGCGGGAATTATGACGTCGTGTTAATGCATTTTTCCAGGTCTCAGGCTGTCTATGACGTCGTGATAAGCAAGCGCTTTATCAAACATTACAAGCGCAAAGATGGACGTTACATAGACTTTATATTTTGTGTCTGTAAAATTTTCTTGATAAAGACCACGCGGTTCGAAAATATGAAGAAAGAGTTTGTTTTATTTGTTGATGTTACACTTCTTCCCTAAGGAAGATTACTTTGGACATATAGGGTTCTAGTTTGTACTGTCAAACTTTCATGCAGAATTTATTTTACAGGAATAAGACTAAGAGTGAAAAATGCATTAAAAATCGGCAATAATTACTTCTAGTTACTGTAACTACTGTCCGCGCGGCTCACTTCAGAACCTGGATCAACGCAATTTTGATAACTTTGTCATGCAAAAATTAAAATGAAATTCATATCATTGAATAGAACTCCCTTAGTCGTAAATTTTGGTATATGTGACATGGTCCAGGGTTTATATGCAATCATATTATACAGGCAAAATAAATTTTAGATCAGTGCTCCAAGTAGCATTCAAGATTTGGTTGCCAAAAAAGCGACCTTGCTTTTAAATTTTGGTCGCCATTTCCAAAATTTGGTCGTAATAAGCAAAGGAAGCTGATAAGATAAGACGTAAAATCTGCCCTAAAAAGTGTAATTTTGAAAATGGAAATTTTGAGAAAAATTGTTCGTTAAATTAATAAATATACGGTATCCCATCAAAACCTGAAATTATTTCAGATCTATTATGCTTGATATTCACTGCAGCTAATATTTGAGTCAAAACTTGTCTTTGGAAATGTTTTTTTGAGCATTGTTCCCCCCGGAGATACAGAACACCACTTATACTGGAGGTGTATATCCATGATAGAAAGTTTCTGGAAAAGTGGGGTTCTGTATCTCCGGGGGGAACACTACCCTAGAGACGAAAAAACCAAAAAAGGAAGGGGGGTGCATTTGTTTAAAGGATCGATCTTTAAGATCATTGAATATGGAAAATTTTACTATTTTCCCTCCTTAATCCATAAAAAAATCATTCCAAGGAATGCATGTGTCGCCTGCGAAACATAGCAACACTCAGGAATCACTTTTATAGGGTGCGACATCCAAGTGTGACAGACAGACAGATGGACGGGCGGACAGATGGACAACGGACAAAGTGATCCCGTAGTGTCGCTATGCTTTGCAGGCGACACAAAAATAAGTTCTAAATACGATCGAATGAAATGTACAACAATTAGAAGCGAAATAAGCAGGAGAGATGTGGATTTCTCCACTAGTGTGTATTTCGCGCTAAAAAGCTTCTATTATAGCCAATTACGTACAAAATAAGACCGTGAATTGAGTTCCGAATTTCATTATTTACCGATTAAAGGAGATAGAACTTTCGAAATGTATTTCTGATTTACCATGTAGATATATTTGATATCTTTTAGTTAATATTTATCCATTTTAGGCAAAATATTCTAAAGTTTCTACGTTTTTGGTTGATATTATCAGTTTTATTAACCGACTCCCGAGTACCCCCTACCTCTTTGGACCTTCATTTTAAAATCTTTAGAGTATTCCATCAAAAAGTAAAACATACAAAAAGTCTTCAAATACATTATGTTTCAATAGTGATTATCTTTATTCTGCATATGTACCATCATGCGGAAGAAATACGGCATGAGATTTAGGGCAAAAAACGGCCCTTATCTTATCAGCTCCTTTTTGGTCGCTATTTGTGAATGTTTGACTTTCCAGAAACAAAAACCTGTATTTTCTCATAAATAAACTTTTTTTATGTCTATACAGGGAAAGCCTCACTAGAAAACACTTTGACATAATCATGAGTTTTATCGGACTCGGGCAAACTATCTTTCTCCAGTAGCAAAAGAAGTTGTATGTGATGAAAGTCTTACACATACTTTCACAGACATTCTAAACACAGGCACAAGATTCCTGGAAAGAAAATAAAAACTCAATCTTCAACGCCCATCTTTCTTCACTCTCTCTTTAAGGCATGACAGCTTCCATGTTTAAACTCCATCCCCTCTCTTTACCCCCTCAATATCGTACGTTTCAACAGGATTTCTGCATAAAACTGCTTATCAGTGATTCAGTATTTTCTACAGATATTTTCTTCACGATTGTTACCTACTTACCATTGATTATTTGTGCATTTTGCCGCATTTAATCCAAATACTTGAAATGGAGTCTTGCACTTTACGCTATTCTTAGCACGTGCAGTTCTGTTAGTTTGAGTTGTCATCCTTGCCGCTAACAGTAAAGTGTAGATTTCTACTCAATTTAAAACATGGAAGCTGTCGTGCCTTAGAGAAAGGTAAAGAGAAGAGAAACAGGCGTTTAAGATATGGTTTTAGTTTTTCTTTCTAGGAATCTAGTGCCTGTGATTTTAAAGTGAAGTGTGTAAACGTGTATGAAGCCATTCATTGTACGTTGAAAACAATTGCATTCATCGCTAAATAGATAACTGGATTAAAGTGTTGTGCAAGGGTAGACGTTGCCGGGGTAGACATTGTTTATTAGTGTACGTACATGTGTCAGTACTCTGCCTCCGTTAGCTATACTTTATCGATTTTATAAAGGTACTTTAAATTTTTCTTCTCCGAAGCAAATCTTTAATTCATGTGCATCTGTAAGATTTTTCTATTATTGTAAATTGTAATCGGAGAACGGTAAAAAAAAAATGAATGTGCCATTTCTGAGAAAAAAGTTTTTCATTTAAGCAAGTCATGCTAAAACTGATCAACAAACACCCCAGTATTCTAACATTATAAAAAAATGTTCACGTAGCTTACAGTTACACCTATAGTATTAGACAGTCCTTTAGCAGATCGAAGGTTAGCAGGCAATTGAATATGACTGAGTATGTTTTACCGACCAAAAACCGGTTTCAACATCTTTTAAAAGATATCCACGTTCCCGTTCATAGTCTCTCCTCAGGGATCTATTTTCATTTATTTATAATGTATTTCTTTTTTTTTTGCATAATACATATCGATACCAGCCTTAAGCATGATGCCAGACAGTGTATTGGGGTTAAAATTTAATTCCTATACATCAGTAAAAATTTACTTAACTCGGCGCCCGATTTTTGTTATGGTTGCGATTTTGCGAGTTCATTTAAATTAAGTATCTGCGTAATGGTTCACCGCTGCAGATCAATAGTATAGATGTAGATGTAGAGAAGGTCGCAAAACCAAATTTTTAGTCGCAACTTGGAGCACTTTAGATGGGGCACTTACAATGTTTAATTTCAGCGTGACGTCGCTAAATTTAACATTGAGCCTATGGAAAGCGTCACGATGTCATTGAAAAAATAGCATGGGAAATGGCCCATCTGAAACTTATTTAAATGTCTATAAAGTTTTATTGCGTACACTGACTATCCTATAACTTATACCAAAATTTACGACTAAGCGAGATCTATTGGATAATATCAATTTCATTAAAATTTTTGCATGATAAAATAGTCAAAATCGTGTTTATCTAGTTTTCGAAGTAAACCGCGTGGACAGTAATGTGGGACAGGCGAAATATTTTATCAGTGCCTGGTCTCTTAACCGTAACCAATATGAATTTTTTTAGATGCTTTTGGAGCTCCTTCGAGCTATAAGCTACTCACACGTATTCCGAGGCAATTCTGTCTGCGAAGATGATAACTTAGGTGGGGAACCAGATTCACCTATTTTTGAATCACTGTCATTGCCATTCTCTTTTTCATTTTCCTGAATGACACAAGATTTCTTAGCTTCATCATGATAATGCCCTGCAGTTGTGGAGACCTCCCCGTACCCCTGGCCAACGTCAACTTTTCGTTTCGCCATTTGTTGTACTGGTTACCAGTCATATCAGCCTTTTTACCTTTCGGCCCTAGACCATTCGGCCTTTGTTTCGGCCCTCTATAATAATACAAGGAAATCATTCCTACCTTTCGGCCTAAGACCATTCGGCTAAGTACATTTTTTTCAGGGGGAGGGGGTGTCCTAAAGTCCGATTTTTTAAGAGCTAAAAACGTTCTTGATTAATGATTGTCAGTTCTGTTTCTTAGTCGGGGGGGGGGGGGGGGGGGCACGGAAGCCTTCAAGGGGCACTTATGACATGCTTTGGGGAGCATTAAACTACTGTTTCCTAAAACAGTCTATGAAATTAGTCAGAAATAGCCCCCAAACACCCAAGAAACCACCGATTTGAAAAAATTTTCCAAAATTTCTCCGGGATAGATTACAAAGTCGGGAAGGATGCACTGCTGCCATGTCCATCGTCTGTAATAGTATGTGAACAAACACGTTTCGGAAACAACCTACATTAAATCACATTCATATACAAATGATTTAGAATTGTCTCCATCTGAGGGATGGATCGGGAATAAAAGTCCTATGCAGGTCATAAAACACACATAATTATTATTTCTTAAATTACAAAATCTTCGACAGTAACCTTCTATGAAATAGACAATTTTAAGAGATTTTTTTTTTTTGGAGGTAATGATCAGTCTTTTCAAAACAGTTAAATTGTTTTGGCCAGATTTGGAACGACTACTACCAAGAATTTTGCAAAGAGTAAAAAATTCTTGTTATAAATCATACGTGTGTGTTCCGCTGTGATCACTACAATGTCGTCATGTTGGGGATTTCATCCTTATCTTGCAATCATATGTGTTTGTTCCGCTGTGATCACTGTAATGTCGTCATTTTGGGTATCTCTTCCTTATCTTGTAATCATACGTGTGTGTTCCGCTGTGATCACTGTAACGTCGTCATGTTGGGGATCTCCTCCTTATCATGTGATCATACGTGTGTGTTCCGCCTGTGATCACTTTGTCGTCATGTTGGGGATCCCCTCCTTATCTTGTTATCAATCTTACATGTGTGTTCCGCTGTGATCACTGTAAAAATCTCCTCCTTATCTCGTTATAAATCATACGTGTGTATTCCGCATTATTTTTAGAATCGAAATGAATTACCAATAAATAATTATACCTTTCTATCTGGACGATGCAGAGCATGGGGTACCCGTGATATCTTGTTTTTCAAGGAAATTTATCATTTACTTATTTTCTTCACCTTACAAAAATTAACAAACGAGCGCGGATCTAAAGTGATGTTTAGGGGGTTCAGGTCCCGCCTGGAACTTGCAAAATTGCTGATTTTTTCCTAGCTTTTACGTGAATATTAGCCTGGAACCCCCCCCCCCCCCCCCCCCTAATTGGCTGACCTTCCTGCCCTTTCAATAAGTTTCTTGATTCGCTCTTTCCTTAGAAAATCCCGAACAAGTTGACTTCTGCATGCCGTGCTAAAACAATACAGCATCAGATATTGTCGAAAATTTTTAAAATATACTAATAATCGCTGACACTGACTGAATTATGCGCGACTAATTCCTTCTAAATTCAGTTCAAATACGCTTCAGATTCCACCAAATTGCTGCTTTTTTTTCGAAATTTTCTCGGGGGAGGCCCCCGAACCCCAACCAATGGGAGGGGAAACCCCCTCCCATGCCCTGCCCCACTCGGCTCTTCGGGCCTCGCAAGTGATTCCCATAAAAACAAGAGTCCCAGGGGGCACAACGCTCACCTGATACCCATGCACGCTCTAATTGACATACTGACATTGAATACTGATAGTGCCAGTACCAGGTTTTTAGCCCACAACCTTTCTAAAAAGATTTTTGCCGGATGCAGAGAAGTGTTTTTTTCAGACAACCTTTAAAAGTACAAAAAAGAAAAAAATAGTCACATTTCAAAACAATAACTTTTTTTTACTGATTTGAAAAAAAAACGGATAAAGTGGTCCAACGTCACATGCCCAGCTAGTATAGTTCAATTATGCAACATCAAAAATAAAATCATATTGTAAAATTCCACATTAATGTGCAGCAGAAAAAGAATAAAACAATGAAATGATTTCACAAATTAAGTTTATTTAAAATTGAACACAAAACCTTTCATTATTGATAGCTAGCATGCCAGAAATTATAAAGCCTGTGTTTGTGAAACGTTAATGCCCCCGGCGGCATCTTTGTTAGTATAAACGCCATTTTCTGTTAAGTATGTGAGAGGTCAGGGTCAGCGTAATATTGGTATCAATGGAAAGATCTTGTCACAAGGAATACACATGTACAAAATGAAAGCCCTATCACTATAACCATTCAAAAGTTATGCCCAATGTTAAAGTTTTTGAGAAGTACGTGAAAGGTCAAGGTTATGGTCATGAGGTCAAAAATTTTGGTAAATACACATGTGAAATATGAAACCTCTATCACCAGCTTCCATTCAAAAGTTATGCCCAATGTTAAAGTTTTTCGGAAAACAGACAGACAAACAGACAGACGGACAGGCCAAAAACTTTATGCTCCCGAATCTTTTATTCCAGGGGCATAAAAACAAAGATTTTTCGGTTTTGCCTTTATTCACTGAAATCTATGAATTATGCTTTTGAATAGTATTGATTTCATCTCAAATACATGAAACGTACAGTTAAAATCGTTTTGATCCAATATTCATCAATTCAAGTGAGTTGTGCAGAAATTGTGCCAGTTTGTTTTCCAAAAAAGCAGTGTATGTTGTATCAAACCTCATGACCCAGTGAAGCCACTTGAACAAATAATTTTCAGTATGCGACGCTTCTTGCCTATGCATATTTCAACAGGCGAGAAGGAGCGTCGCATTTCAGCATACGCTGTTCAACAACTCAAGTGGTTTCTCTAAGGTTTCGCAGTTTGAAACAAATTAAAAGGCCCATGAAATTGTTAAGCTTGTCCAACTAGCAGACCTACGACATCATTATTTACTGTTAACTAATTGTTTTACCTCATCATAGGTCTGTTACACGGACAAGTTGTTAGCGGGGAGAGTTCATGAAATGTATCGGTTGCATTGGATTTGCCGACAAGAAGTTATTTGGTCCGATAAAAACTCATCATGTATCTATTATTTGAACAGATAAAAATTCCCAAATGTCTTAACACAGGATCCTGTCGTTTTATGAGAGAAAATGTTTTATTATTCACAACCTCAGGCCTCTGTGTTCCTCTTAGAAATATTATACATACAAGATGACGAACACAGTGGCTTAAGGTTGTGAATAATAATTTATTTTCTCTATTAAAACAACAGCTTCTGTGGTCCAACATTTCATTGGAAGATTTCAGGAACTCTGAACGGAATTATTTATTTTCAAGAATTTAAGATATTAAATGTGCTATGCATTCTCAAAATCCAGAGGAAGAGATTACTCATTAGACGTTTCTTCAAGAAATCAGTCCGTAAATTACTTCATCTAAGAGAGTCTAAGACAGAGGAAATTCGAGCAAACTTTATACATGATAACAAGTATATGCAAGTGTTCCAAGTACATGAATGATAACCATTATGAAAGTGTTCCAAGTATAAAAATCTATTCCGTTTGCACTGTATCTCCTGAAATATATCTCAGTACTACTTTGCGGTTTGTATTGCAATGAAGCGCCTAGCGGAATACGATGCGCCTTGGGGACGAAGATGAATTAATGCATATCTAGGTCATTGTCCTGTCAAATAGTTCCGATTATTTTCTTATTATTTTCAACAATTGGTGGAAAATACACACAATGTTTATCTTGAATTGTCTTCCCGTGATTGTTTACTAGATAGATGAAATAAAATTTTGAATATAGTTTTAAAGTGTGTGAGACATCTACATGTGTGGAAGAATACGTGTGAAAATGGGTCCTCAGATCATAAAATTCGAATAATTCCGGTCCGGAACCAGGTGCATGGCTTTGAAAAAATATTTAAAAAGTTGTGTACTTTTAATCTTTACGGCATTTTTTTTTTTTGTGATTCAAATAAAATTTCTTCATTCAAAAGTAGTATCAATGTGTATAACCCGGTGCGATTTGAGAATTTTTCTCCTATTTTTGGTAAGAAAACATACATTATACCTATGTACAATCTTAAAAGATATTCCTTAAAAATCCAAAAGTGGATATCTTGACAAAATTCTTTCACTTGTAGGGTACCATGCATGAGTACCTCATACCTACAAATTGTAATGGCAATCTGAAGAGTGGTTATAGAAAAGAAGCAGAAAATGTATGAAAATCAACCCCCCCTCTTCCTTTTTACATAAGAAAAAAATTCATAAAAAATCAAAAAAATAAAATTTAAGCATAAAATACATATCAAAGCATTAAGTAACGTAAATATGATAAATATGTAGTAAATGAGTGTGTAAAATCATACACTTATTGAGTTATTTAAAGAAATAGTGCAAAAATGTGCATTTCTGACTAAGTCCGAAAAGACGTCAAAAATTTGACTTCGAAGTGGAACCAAAAATAACAACACTTCTTAAGACATCTCTCTAGATCATCCTGATGCTTTCGGTTTGTCGATACATGCTTCGGTTCTGAAGAAGAAGTTTGTCAAAGGAAGGTACCCCCCGTGACCTACTTCTTTTGGCTGTGGTGGCGCCACCTTATGACAGATCCGGACGAAAAACAACAACACTTGTAGAGGACCATGAGTACTTCATACCTACCAAGTTTCATCAAAATCCCTTCAGCCGTTCTGGAGAAGAAGTTGAAAATGTGAAAAGTTTACGACGACGGACGACGACGGACGACGACGACGACGAACGACGGACGACAGACGCAACACTATGACAATAGCTCACTTGAGCCTATGGCTCAGGTGAGCTAAAAATGTATGTGCCCCCCCCCCCCCAGGCAGTTGAGGTTCTGGATCCGCCCCTGTAAAAATCTTGGATTTTCACATCATAGTTCTTGGTTCTAATATGTAAATACAACAAAACTAATGAATGGGCGGATCCAGGAATACTTGATACAATAAAAACTTTAAAAATGGGGGTTGAATATTTCACCTCCACCACCTTCTAATAAAAAATCCAAGGTGAGTTTGGTAAGGTAAGTAAAATGTAGATGTTGAGGTGGAGAATATGTATGCTGATTGACTTATTTAGAGGAGAGTTGCAGCCCTTGGACTTAGAATTTTCATTGAAATTTCTGAATTCCGGACATATTTTGGATTAATTTTTCATGTATTGAATTGAAACTTGGTAGGACTGCTAGTCATTTTGAGTTGGCAGATCAACTTTGAGTTTAATGCTGATTGACCTATTTGGAGCAGAGTTATGGCCCTTAGACTCATTGAAATTTTCTGAATTCCGGACTTATTTTGAATAAATTTTACAGGTATTGAATTGAAGTGTACCTTGGTAGGATATATTTTTTTTCATCATATTAAGTTACAGATCTAGTTTGAGTTTCATGCTGATTGACTTAATTGGAGCAGTTATGGCCCTTGGCCTTAGAATTTTCATTGACATTTCTGAATTACAGAATGTACTTATTAGATATCCCATGTATACTTAAATGTCTTAGATGCAGCGGGGGGTATACATCAGTCCCCTGGGACAGTTCTAAGTACATATGTACAATTGTTCTTAATTCCTACGAAAGGATAAGGTGTCATATACTTGATCAATTCGATAATTAGGGCCCCGCCAAATGGCGGAAGCCCCATAGTAATCACCGTGTCTGTCCGTCCGTCTGTCTGTCCGTCAAAAACTTTAACATTGGACGTAACTCATGTACTATGAGAGGTAGGGCTTTTATATTTGGCATGTGTGTTCCTTTTGACAAGACCTTTCTGTTGGTACCAAAACTTTGGATCACGTGACCTTGGCCAAGACCTTTGACCTACATTTGAAAAACTTTTAACTTTGGCCATAACTCATGTACTATAGGAGGTAGGGCTTTGATATTTGGCATGTGTGCTCCTTATAAGAAGACATTCTGTTGGTACCAAATATTTTTGATCATGTGACCTTGAACGTGACCTTTGACCTACATTTGAAAAACTTTAACATTGGTCATAACTCATGTACTATAAGAAGTAGGGCATTTAACACTGTCCATAACTCGTGTACCATGAAAGAAACGGCTTTCATACTTGTTTTGTGTATTCCCCTGGCTTGACGGTGATGTTCCTAGATTACCGTCCTATGGTATCTATATTTCACAGCTCATCCGGTATGCTAGAGCATGTACTGATGTTTTGGATTTTCATAGTAGAAATTTACAAATTACCAAGAAACTTTTAGAACAAGGTTTTCGCTTTCACAAACTAGTAAAGACTTTCTGGAAATTTTACAAAAAGTATTGTCAACTTCTTCTGAAATTCGGACCAATACAGGCAACAGAGTATATTACTTTGGGTGTTTCACAACCTGCATTTTATGGTGACATTATTAACAAGATAAGAAGGATCAAAGATAGACAACATCACTATCGAAAATTCGTCAGAATCATCAAACGCCTTTTATACCGTGGGTATGATCCTAATGTCACCAGACGGACACTAGGCTTGGTACTTGACCAATCTACAGTCTTGTACAAGCGCATTCTTAAAACTTGCACTCTGACTGTGACGACGGGACTCCATGACGGGCCCTGTCCAAACCTCTTTAGAGAAGACAGGGCCCCGACCACCTGTCCTCTCTGAATGTCAGTCGGACTCCTCGGGTGATAACATACATGAGCTTGCGGCGGCAGAGCACGGATTGTATTACGTACGCCCTCTTTGTATTACCAAATACATATTCATCTGTGTTGCTTGGGCCCAAGCGTTTTGCGGTCATGTTTGTGTGTGGTCATCTGACAGTGAGGAGGTTGTTTTACACCACAATTGTACGTTCTTCGAGACCTCTGGGTAATCGGAAAAGTGGGAGGGTTGTGCGCACGTAATCCAGGATAACCATACCTTCTGCTATTTCCGTGGCAGATGTCCGTCCTAAGTCGGCACCGGTTGCCCACTGGTCTCGTTGGTTTATGTTACACAAAAAAAAAGATCATATACGAGTTCTGAGTTTGCCGATCGGGGCCCTTCCTGACTTTGTCAGTGTTCTAGTATTTAACAGGCACTTTGCTGCCTTGGGGTATTCTTCCTATTAGGGTAAAAAACTAGTTTTATTTTAGTACCACCTAAATATTGTTAGCTCTACTGGTCAAAGTCCAAGGGTCTTAGAAAAGGGTGTGGTCATTTTGTACATTATTTCTGTTCTTTTCTATGAATTTCATCCTCTGCTATGAGAACCATTTCTTCAATGAACCAATTTAGTGAGGTAATTACATAATATATACATAGTAGATCTGGGACTTATTCATTTTACATAACAAGGACTTATTTATTATTTGTTAAACGTAGGATATATGGGGTTGTGTAACCGTGACCAGGGGAGCCCGTTAGTTAAGAGGTTTGGGGAGCTAGTAGGGGAGGATTTCTTTATCTACATAACTAGACTGAGATTACATGTACATATTTAATTTTCATGTGTCTATTTATTTGTATAAACAAGGACTGGATGGTGAATTTTTACCTTCAATGTGATTTACCCTTGCCCTTTGGAAAGCATGGCACATACCTCTTCCAATAGTTTCAAGGTCGTGTATGGTTCGATTTTCCTGCAGTCTCAAAAGAATCCTCGAATGTCCTGGATTCAGTACAGATAATAGAAGTAGGTCTTTGGTCACCAATAAATGATTCCAAAGATTTTGTTCTATGTAGATTTTCCTTAGTTTTCCCATCAAAGATTTTCTTTTATTTCGCCTTGGACTAGAATGTCGAAAACTGATTGGACAGAGCCCGTCACGTGGAAGCGGTCTATAACTCTATAGACTTTCTTATAGACCGTCAGTAGACAATAAATTCGAAGTGGGAAATCCAAGATGGCGGACGTTAATATGAAAAATGCATCCGCCGGGAATCGAACCCGGGCCGCCCGCGTGGCAGGCGAGCATTCTACCACTGAGCCACCGATGCTTATGGATAAATGTAAAAAAAAATGTTTATATAGCTCAGACTACACGTAATCTATTTTTAGCTGATGACTCGTTTATGTAGGTTGAATACCTGGGAAGTGACACACTTTTGAATTCACAAAGGTAAGGGAAATTTGTGATGAAGGGGTCCTCGGCAAAATAAAACACTTATTTGGTCAGTTACAGACCGTCTACGGAGATATGTCGGGTTGGCGAAGCCGAGCCTTCCATAGATTTTACCAACCCGACATATCTCCGTAGACGGTCTGTAACTGACCAAATAAGTAATAATAGCCTCCAGTGCAGCACACTGTAAGACAAAGTGTTCTATAGTTTCATCACTGTGTTTGCAGAGTATGCAAATAGGTGACTCCATCCTCTGCTGAAATTTTGAGACAAGTGACTGGAGAAGGTAGGTTCCTGTCAATATCCTAGCCTTCACTCCCGCTTTGCTGACTGCAAACGTGTCTTCATTGCAGTGTTCCCATACATTGTGTACAATGCCAATCTCGAAATTTTCCAAATGTAAATACCTTAAGGAGGATTTCGTTTTTGCGTTCTCAATAACGTTGTTTTTCCAGAATTTTTTTATCCTATCTGTTACTTGTTTTCTATATGTCCTTGACCTTGTGAGTTTGTAGTTAGCTTTATCCCTATGTGTTTGTACTCATCTACTATTTCAACTTCTTTTCCATGCAGGTCAATCAAACTAACTGCTGTTTCTATATATTTCTTTTGTTGATTGAAGACCATGACCTTGCTTTTCTGTTTACTTAATTTGTAGTGCTCTTTCTTGGAGTAATCTTCTTGTACTTTTGTCATTGTTGCCAATTCTGCCTGGTCCATTGAAAAAAGCAGTTCATCATCTGCACACCTGGGGCTTGCTATCTTTTATTTCCAGTAGTTTTTTCTACGGTTTCTCTTTCCTTTCCTACTATCCTCATCTTTTCGACTGATGATTTTATGTTCATAGTCGTTGTCATGTTCAGAGATATCATCAGTTCTGTTGTTGTTTCTACGTGTATCCAGAATGTCTACTCCACTTTTTTTCCTTTACATTACTTTTTTTTTGTTTGGATTGCATCATTCGATTTTACATTACTCTTTTTCCATCTTGTTCATGACTGCATCGCATGCTATGAGGATTTGTTCATTTAGTTGGCGGAAGTCACCCATGATGGCCATTTTGTCCAGGATTTTGGGAAGTTTTTTTCTGTATGAAAGATGCGAGACGTTTTCCATTGATACTAACCCCTGAAGTCGTCAAGTACAGATTTATGCAGTTCATTTGTTCTTTACATTGTTTCTTTCGGACCGATATCGACTCTTGTACCGTTAGGTTGGTATTTTCAGTAGGTGTTGTTATTTCTATGCATCCCTCAGTCTCCTTTATTTCTTTTACAACTATCCTGAATGCTTAATAGGCGGCAGCCGAGAAGGTGATGACTAGATTGTTTCCTCTTTTCAACTCAATAGAGACATTTTTCTCTGTTTGTATGTCCCTTCTTTTTGTTAAGAGCCTTCTCCTTGTTGAGAGTGTATGCAGAGTCCGTCCTTTGTGGCTGCTTACTAGGTGTAAAAATATCTCGAGATTTACGTTGACGCCTGGATCTGGTCTGTAAGGACATCTTTGCTCTCAGAGATTTGCAACCCCACTGGCTAGATAGACCTTGCCTAGTGAGACTAGAAGTTCGATTCACTGCTGTCTGGGTTTAACTTCAGGATGTCCTCCTCTCTCGTGTCTACGGTACATACACTGTTTATGTCGTTTTGTAGCGCTCTGGTGAAGACCTTGCAAAGTGTGCTGGCTGGGTGTACACTATCTGTATAAAGATTGAAGTTGAAAGTGTAGCGAAATCCTTTTCCTGGTCCTTTTGATTTTGTTATGAAATGTGTAAATCCTACCGTACTTTGATTGTTGTCTTTACTAATCTCTCTGATTCCTTTGTTGATTCTGTTTGATTAAGAGCTGATTTCTTTATCGTCAGATTTACAGGTCTCTAGTTCAGATTCAGAGAGTGCTCTAGTTCAGAGAGTGCTCTAGTTCAGAGAGTGCTCTAGTTCAGATTCAGAGAGTGCTCTAGACTAGTCTCTACTATTCTCGGGATATTTCTTTCCAGAGTATCTATTCGATCCTTGCTCCAGATTTCGCCTACAACTCAAGTGGAAACAGACCTGTATGGTTATTTTTCAAGGAAATTCCTTTGCTATCTGTGAGCAAGATGGGGTGTTTGTAAATCGTATTTTTCGGATTCACCACTGGCTTTGCAAGACATTGTTCAAATTTTGCCACACTCATTTATGTCCGGTTTTATGGCCTGTCAAGATAAACATTGCCTAGACCAAATTTTGAGGGTGATAATGTGTTGGGGCCAGGGAAATTATTTTTTTTTATTTTAAGTGTTTAAATGGGATATGCCTTTACAGGGTTTACATACTTAGACGAAGTTGGCGAGATAAACCTAACCTAAAATCGTCAGGACATCCAGGGACTGTTTACAAAATAGTTTAACAGGTTTGAGAAAAAGAAGCTTTGCTTTTTAATACCAATAACTATTATTCGATGTTCACCATTTCATGTGATCTAAGTGATTGTCAAGATTTATTTTAGTGGGGGGTCCTAGTCAATTGAATTTTGTTTAAGTTTCTAATTTTTTTTCGGTTTCAATATGGTGGACAACGGCAAAATACCCCGCTAAACAAAGATTTCTTACCACGGCTCCCCTGGTCAGAAGCCAATCACCAAAAGATATCAGAATGTCCTAGTTTAAGTAACTACGTATATACATAAAATGTGTTTTGTGCAAGCTAAACTACTACTAAAAGCTAGATTAAGGTGCTACAATTCGTGCCACTTCCACCATTTGAGTCACGTGACGTCGATTATATGTCAATGGAAATTTGTTAGCGCAACTCCTCTTAAACCATAAATGATAGAAACCTAATTCTTTTTGCATTTAGTTTTGTTTTTAACATGCAATTGTGCACCTGGTCAGGAGTCTAGAATCCCCATTTCCCGTTGCCTGGGGAAAGTAAAAAGTGTGGTCGGGAAAGTGAATAGTTGGTGTCAACTTACCCGTGGGCAAGTAATCTGTCGCTCAAGTAATGCAGAAAAATTTAATAGTAGAGCAAACATCGATGCAATTTTCAATTTCAATCATAATTAACTTGGTGTCTTGTGAGTGCTACGTGCATGTTTTCTACACCGAACGACGCATACATCGTAGAACATCTTGAAACCTTTTTTCGGACTGACACAGATACGGTTAATTTCAGGTTAAAAAAACATCGAAAATAATTCTACATGTATAGACCTACAGAAATTATTGAATGACTATCAACTGTGTCCTTTCCAGGCCTAAATTAAGAAGAACCAATGCATTACAGTTATTAATTTTAAATCAAGTTTTTATTACACAATACTCATTTCATTTCGGAAACAATTTCTCGTTCACAACCTACATAATTTCGTTAAATACTGTAAATTGCTTTATTTTCGTCAGTACCAATTTTCGTCAATTCGTTAAAAATGACCATTTCGTCAGTACGTAAATTCGTCATCCAAGGGTTCCTAAGATGTAGATTCGTCTGTTCAAAAGCCAACTTAACATTTTGATCCGCCGTCAAATAGTCAAATCCGTCTTATGTGTTTGTTTTCATTGTTTGTTTATCAATTATCGATAAACAAACAATTAGAGACATGTATTACCTATCTTACTGTGAAAACATTATTTTGCAGTTAGAAGTTCATTATATGCGACTTTGAGTTCATATTCAGTTTTCATTGATTTGCCATTTGCGTGTCGTAATAACACTATTTAACAAATGTCTTAAAACTCGGAACTTTTGAACAGCTTCTTTCTTCCTCCTCCGCAGTGCTCCTGGTTTATATTTAAGTTTACCAAGTTTCCTGACTACAATCAATGTTTTGTAAGGAGTATTTATATTCGTCGGTACGTAGTTTCGTCAAGGAAGGCACTGACGAAAATTGATATATGACGAATAAAAACCAATTTACAGTACATTCGCATTTGCTATTTCCCGTTTAACTTCAGTCGGGGAAAATGAATTTGTTTAAATTTGGTTTCTCGTCTTCTAAACCAAAAGAAAAAGAAAATGAAAAGACAGAGGCGGGTGATAAAACAAAACAAGAAAAGGACAAAGAATATGACAAAAACAAAACGAAAAAGATCTGTTGTTCAGGGCTGGGAAGATGACTTCCCGTGGTTAGAAGTAGTAGAGGGTACTTTAACTTGCCTTTATTGCAAAAAAAAATATCCGCAAATTGCAGGAAATACAACCTTCATAAAGGGCTAATTAAGTCTACATCGATCCTCTCTCCTTTCACACGACAGTAGCAGAAACCATATTAGCGCAAAAAGACATCACTTCAATGTATCGGATCTCTCGGACAAAAAATCTAAGAATGAGGCCAGCTGTCAAAAACGAATATAAGAATCGTTTGCAAAACTAAGCGATGTTGAAATAAAACGACTTTGCAACGTGTTTAATATTGCATTCTTCCTTGCAAAGGAAAAGAAACCATTCAGTAATATGGAAGCGCAGTGCGAGCTAGCCAAAAGCTAGGAATCGACATAGGTCAGAATTATCATAACGAGAACATGGCCACAAAGTTCATTGGTATAATTGCTGATAATTTAATAAATGAACTGTCAACTGTTATTCGTAATTCGTAAATCCAAAATCGTTTCTCTCCTCGCCGATGGCAGTACGGACATTGCAGTCCTTGAACAAGAGGTTGTTTATCTGCGTTACAACGAGGATGGTTTCGCCAAGACAGCTATGATAAGAATAGTCAATTTAGATCATGGACATGCCGAAGGTGTATTCAATGTATGACGTTTCACAAATATGGAGTAGAATTTTAATTAACTTATCCATGGGGAGGGGGTCAGAGAAGAGGATGAAGTCAGATACACTTTGAACATTAAAACGCCGAAATATTTGTGGTTTTCAAAATATTAATAAATGATTTTCAATCTGAAATAGCTCCATTGTTTCAAATCATATCAATGATGTAATAATTGATTTCGATTAAGCTTAGTTGGAAGTTTACATTGACTTACGTAGATCTCCTGTACTGTAAACGCATTGGAATTTATTTTATCAGAAGTCGTCCAATTCGTTCAAATCTAGGAAATTGAGATGGCCCTACAGAAAGTTGATCTTAGATTCGAAGATTTGAGAACAGATAACACAGATGCCCCGACACTAGTCTAAGCCAATTTTGATGGAGCGAGTGTTATGCTAGGTTAAACAATCTGGTGTCATTGCAAATATCCTAAATAGGGTCCCGGAGGTCATTCCAATATGTAGCCCATAAGCTTGAGTTGGCAATACTTGACTCCGTAAAGAATATACTATTTTTGAAGAAATATGACAACACACTCAGAGGACTATTTATCATGTACAGAGCTTCCCCTAAACGCCTTAGAGAGCTGCGGAGTGTTGCAGAATCACTTGATGAGCTTTACTGATTTAAAGAAGGTTTGTACATATTCATGTGTATTTCGGGGGTGAGGTGGGTGTAAAATTTGAACTGGTCTATTTTCCCTTCACCCAGTTGTGGTAGATTTAATTAATTAAAATGTAAGCAGCATGTATAGTGCCTAAAAGATTCTACAGTGATTTCAGAACAGATGGGTCAGTAGCAAAGGCCTAGCCCTAAAGGCACTGGAAAATAAGATGTCAGCTATTGTTGCAAATCTGGAGGCCATGTCAGCTAAAGGGGACCCTCCAGAAGCAAGGGGTTATCTGGACGTACTTACTTCCCTTGATTTTCTCAGGACCCTGCATATAATGCTGGACTTCATCACTCTCGTAACAAGTGTATCACAGGTATAGTTCTCAATACTTACCATACTGTGATTCGTGATTTTTAATTTACCGTAAATATTCTCAAGACATAATATTTTACCTCCTGAAAATTCTCTCAATAATTCATTTTCAAGTTTTCGATCATTAAGCCGGTCTCTAAATCCTGCGAAATATTTCTTTCAATCGTTTCTTTAGAGATCGGTATACATGTAGAGTTGGAACACATCCGTATTATAATTATTTCAGATATTCAGTATCGTGATATCATGATTCATGACAGTGAGTGTTTTGAATATACTTCCCTGACATTGTCGCCATAGCGCTTTCTATATAGACATAACGTCAGACAGTGCATGAATTTTATATATTTTTATTCCCATGCTTCATTAACATCGACGGCGGGTGCGGCTAGCCAACAGGGGATGCTTACTCCTCCCGGGCACCTGGTCCCACCTCGAGCTTGCTAGGGGTTCGTCGATGTTTAATTTGTGCTCTATTGTGAGTGCTGTTGAGATAATCGTCAGGATCTTCTTTAACTCATTTATGAAGTGCACGAGCAGCTGGAAGGATTGATTATGGATCTAACAGCCCTTAAGTCTTGCGACAGTTCACCGAGAAATTAGACGTAGAAAACCCTTTATTTGGTGACATAAGTATCAAAGGTCAGGTTAAAGATATTGACTGGAATTTGGATGAACACCTCCGTACTTTGATTAATGATTCATTTGGCTATCTGGATAAACGGTTCGAATTTATATTTGATATACTATTCTTACTTTAACCTGATAAATATGATAAATATTTAACGAATCTGATAGTCATACTTTTGCTTGTCACCAACAGTCAAAATATTCTCAACACATTTGACTTTTGACTGTCGTTGACAGTCACCGAAATGATAATTTCGGTTTCAAAAACTTCAAAGAGGCTCCTCTAGTTTATTTTGAGGCATTTGACTACAGTAAATGGCCAAATGACAGGCAGAAACTTTCCAAGAACGACAGAGACTCAGTCATCTCTTATTTTGCATCTAGTTTTCCTCAGGACGATGAGTTTAAGTGTAAAGTCTTATCAGAATTTAATAAAAATCAAAGCTTATCTTAAAGGCAAAAAATCCACAATTCATGAAAGAGGTAGTAAATTGTTACAACTTAAGCTTAAAAGCTCATCATAACTTGTAATTACTTGATGCCATGTAACATAAATTTGAAATACATGCATAATTAATATGGCAACAGTTAACAACAACAAAATGGATTGAAATGTAAATTTTCCTTTCATCAGGTATATGAGCTGGTCATGGCAGAAAGGCCATCCTGCTTTGGTTTTTATATCTTCATTTCCATGCTTCATAAACATCGACGGCGGGTGCGGCTAGCCAACAGGGGATGCTTACTCCTCCCGGGCACCTGGTCCCACCTCTAGCTTGCTAGGGGTCCGTCGATGTTTAATTTTGCGCTCTATTGTGAGTGTTGTTGAGATTATCGTCAGGATCTTCTTTAACTCATTTGTGTCACACTTATGCCCTTTGCCGTGTGGAGCTCGTAAAAAAGTTCCACGCGAGGGGTTTGACAGTAAGTGTTTAGAATATACTTCCCTGACATTGTCGCCATAGCACTTTCTATATAGACATACCGTCAGACATTGCATGAAGTTTTTATATCTTCATTTCCATGCTTCATAAACATCGACGGCGGGTGCGGCTAGCCAACAGGGGATGCTTACTCCTCCCCGGCACCTGGTCCCATCTCTAGCTTGCTAGGGGTCCGTCGATGTTTAATTTTGCGCTCTATTGTGAGTGTTGTTGAGATTATCGTCAGGATCTTCTTTAACTCATTTGTGTCACACTTATGCCCTTTGCCGTGTGGAGCTCGTAAAAAAGTTCCCCGCGAGGGGTTTGACAGTAAGTGTTTAGAATATACTTCCCTGACATTGTCGCCATAGCACTTTCTATATAGACATACCGTCAGACATTGCATGAAGTTTTTATATCTTCATTTCCATGCTTCATAAACATCGACGGCGGGTGCGGCTAGCCAACAGGGGATGCTTACTCCTCCCGGGCACCTGGTCCCACCTCTAGCTTGCTAGGGGTCCGTCGATGTTTAATTTTGCGCTCTATTGTGAGTGTTGTTGAGATTATCGTCAGGATCTTCTTTAACTCATTTGTGTCACACTTATGCCCTTTGCCGTGTGGAGCTCGTAAAAAAGTTCCCCGCGAGGGGTTTGACAGTAAGTGTTTAGAATATACTTCCCTGACATATGGATAGAACTCAAGAGACCTACAAAGTGGCTGGGGCGTCGCCCACTATAAAAAGGCCCCAACCTGTTGCGTCTACGGACACATACGCAACAGGTAACTTAGGTGTCCCTAGAATTAGCTTACACGACATTAGAGATGAAACATTTGTAGTTGGTAACAACCATGAGTTTTGGTATAAACATGCAGATGGGTATATTAAAATCAAGCCCTGTAAGATTGAAGTGGTCGATATACTAAAAGAGCACCTATTTTCACCAAGCGATTGCTCAATTTCTAAGTGTGGCATGAAGAACTGCAAAACTTGTAACATCCTAATAACAGACACTTCATTCTCAAGTAATCTCACAAAACAAACATTTAACACGCATAGTTTTGAAAACCTTAACTGCCTGACATCTAATGTTGTGTACGGAATAGAGTGCTCACTTTGTGGATTGATTTATGTGGGCGAAACCAAAGGCCAGCTCCGAAAAAGAATGTCAGGACACCGGTCAAAAATAAATAATAAAGGAAGTCAACTCCTTTACCGACATTTTGACCAGGCGGATCATTCTGTTTTATCTATGAGAGTCAGAATCCTGGAGAAAATATATCACCCCACAAACAATCCCAATTTGAGCACACCTCTCCGTCGCAACAGAGAAGAGTTCTGGATAAAAAATCTTAACACTGCAGCGCCCTATGGGTGCAACGACAACATCAGCACTATAGGAAACTTAACAAGTCCCGGTTGTCAATCGGTAAATGTGACTAGCTTATTCAATAGATCACAAAGAAGACCTCGAAGTCATGGCATTCGAAAATATAATAGGCCTGAGATACATAGTTTCTCCTTCGATGACTTGGTTCCGTTTTTGAATGAGCCTCTAGGCCTGCATTATATTCGTACCAAATTATACTCTGTTCCTTTACGGAAGTTACACGAAATCTACGATTATACGAAGGACCTCGCATATACCGATACACGTTCCCCAGAATACAGACTACAAGGAGTCATCTTGGACATTTCTACTTTTCGTTTATTTCAAGCAGTTAGATCAGATAAATCAGAGGAGAAAACAAACCGCCCTTTCATTAAAGTAAGATTTGCAAACAAAGGTATTGATAACTTGAATCTTGGTCAAATTTTGAATCACAAAACTGTCACAGAAAAAATCCCACCATATTTCAAAAGAAAAGAAACTCCTTGTATTTCCTATAGCTACACACCAACAGTTGCATCTAAAATTTACAATTACAAACGATTCCTGCAGTGTATTGATTTAAGTAATCCCTCACTACATCCACTTCCCTGCGAATGTTCTTCATCGGATTTCAACTACTCTCCTTGTGGACACGTTATTACTGGTGACCTTAGTATAGTCAAGAACGACAAGTTGAGAGAATTGTTAAAAAAGGGTCCCAAATACAGAGAAAGTATGTCCTTTACATGGAACCAAAATGTCGAAATTATCATGGACTCTTGTGAGGAATATGCAAGACGTTGGGCAAAGAAAGAGGATGTACAGCTCGACACCCTTTCCGAATGGATAAAATCAATCAGAGGGTTACTTTTATCTAGAATTAACCGATTAAAATCAACTGTGAACACCAGATTCGTGTCTATATTTAAAGACCCTGATGTTATCACAGAACTTACCTACCTCCAAGAACATTATGTCATCACACCAGCGGACAAAGCCTCAAATAATTACACATTTACTTGCAAAAAGTACTATTTCGACAGTCTAGTTAACGAGTTGGGTTTAAATTCGACACCTGGAAATCCCACTTACACCCCAACAAACCTTTCTGCCTCTGAAATAATAGATAACCACAAATCAGCTCTTGCTTCCTTTGGCTTCGACACTACCAATTTAGATTTAGATTTACCATACTTATACTGCATACCTAAAATGCATAAGAATCCGTACAAACAACGTTTCATCGCTGGTTCCTCAAAATGTTCTACCAAATCTGTATCGATCTTACTCACCAAAGTTTTATCTGAAATCAAATCTGGGCTACAAAAATATTGTTCGACAGTATATTCTCGCAGTGGTATCAACCAGATGTGGATTTTAAAGAATTCGAAGGAACTTTTAGAACATCTGAAATCCACTCATTTTAGTAGAGTCCATTCGATCAAAGCCTTTGATTTTTCGACACTTTACACTACAATTCCACATTCTAAATTGAAAGAAAGACTCGCAAAAATTATAAGTAATGCGTTTACAAGTAAGAACGGTAATCGCAAATACAAATTTATTGTTGTTAACTATGACAAAACCTACTTTGTAAAAGAAAAGTCAGATTCTGAAAATAAGTACACTGAAACAGACATTATTCAGATGTTAAACTTTCTGATCGACAACATTTTTGTGGTGTTTGGAGGAAAGGTCTTCCAGCAAATTGTCGGAATTCCAATGGGTACCAATTGTGCCCCACTCCTTGCCGACATTTTCCTTTACTCGTACGAAGCTGAATTCATTCAATCTTTGGTCTCTGAAGGGAAAAGATACTTAGCTTCTGATTTCAACTTCACTTACAGATACATAGACGATGTGTTGTCCATCAATAATCCAAAATTCGCGGATTACCTGAGCAGTATCTATCCTTCGGAGCTTGAAGTCAAAGAAACTACAGAGACAAATAATTCAGCATCCTATTTGGACATAATGTTGTCCTACGACACTGATGGTCACATGAACACCTCACTCTATGACAAACGTGACGACTTCAATTTCAGCATTACGAACTTTCCTTTTCTGAGTAGCAACATCCCTTCATCGCCTGCTTATGGCGTGTTCATATCTCAGTTGATACGCTATGCCAGAGCAAGTACCAAATATACGGATTTTGTTCTGAGAGCTAGGCGTCTTTCAGATAAGCTTCTCAGTCAGGGATATGTTTGTGACCGACTAACATCGTCACTGAGGAAGTTCTACGGTCGATATGGGGAACTCGTCATACACTATGATGTCCCACTATCCAGAATGGTGGATGATATTCTGTCATAGACCATTTGAACCATCCAACCAAAGATTGTACTCTATATCTTCCAAGATGGAAGTAACCGGATGTGACAGTTCTACCGAATTGAAGCGACGGGTGTTGCATGCAAGCAGGAGATGCTTACTCTTCCTGGGCACCTGGTCTCACTCTCATATCGGGAGTTCGCTTCTTTTCATATGGTGGAGGTTTTTGTTTTTGTTTGCTTTGGTTCCTGTTTTGTCCTGATTTTGTATGCCTTCGGTTTCTGATTTTCTGAATTATCGATTTTGTACTGTAGACAGGGATATGGTCATTATCCATATTTGTCATTTTTACCACTGCTCATGTGTCACTGCTGGTGGACAAATTGTCCCCGAGGGCACTTGTCGAGCAGTCTTTTGCTTAAATGGATAGAACTCAAGAGACCTACAAAGTGGCTGGGGCGTCGCCCACTATAAAAAGGCCCCAACCTGTTGCGTCTACGGACACATACGCAACAGGTAACTTAGGTGTCCCTAGAATTAGCTTACACGACATTAGAGATGAAACATTTGTAGTTGGTAACAACCATGAGTTTTGGTATAAACATGCAGATGGGTATATTAAAATCAAGCCCTGTAAGATTGAAGTGGTCGATATACTAAAAGAGCACCTATTTTCACCAAGCGATTGCTCAATTTCTAAGTGTGGCATGAAGAGTTGCAAAACTTGTAACATCCTAATAACAGACACTTCATTCTCAAGTAATCTCACAAAACAAACATTTAACACGCATAGTTTTGAAAACCTTAACTGCCTGACATCTAATGTTGTGTACGGAATAGAGTGCTCACTTTGTGGATTGATTTATGTGGGCGAAACCAAAGGCCAGCTCCGAAAAAGAATGTCAGGACACCGGTCAAAAATAAATAATAAAGGAAGTCAACTCCTTTACCGACATTTTGACCAGGCGGATCATTCTGTTTTATCTATGAGAGTCAGAATCCTGGAGAAAATATATCACCCCACAAACAATCCCAATTTGAGCACACCTCTCCGTCGCAACAGAGAAGAGTTCTGGATAAAAAATCTTAACACTGCAGCGCCCTATGGGTGCAACGACAACATCAGCACTATAGGAAACTTAACAAGTCCCGGTTGTCAATCGGTAAATGTGACTAGCTTATTCAATAGATCACAAAGAAGACCTCGAAGTCATGGCATTCGAAAATATAATAGGCCTGAGATACATAGTTTCTCCTTCGATGACTTGGTTCCATTTTTGAATGAGCCTCTAGGCCTGCATTATATTCGTACCAAATTATACTCTGTTCCTTTACGGAAGTTACACGAAATCTACGATTATACGAAGGACCTCGCATATACCGATACACGTTCCCCAGAATACAGACTACAAGGAGTCATCTTGGACATTTCTACTTTTCGTTTATTTCAAGCAGTTAGATCAGATAAATCAGAGGAGAAAACAAACCGCCCTTTCATTAAAGTAAGATTTGCAAACAAAGGTATTGATAACTTGAATCTTGGTCAAATTTTGAATCACAAAACTGTCACAGAAAAAATCCCACCATATTTCAAAAGAAAAGAAACTCCTTGTATTTCCTATAGCTACACACCAACAGTTGCATCTAAAATTTACAATTACAAACGATTCCTGCAGTGTATTGATTTAAGTAATCCCTCACTACATCCACTTCCCTGCGAATGTTCTTCATCGGATTTCAACTACTCTCCTTGTGGACACGTTATTACTGGTGACCTTAGTATAGTCAAGAACGACAAGTTGAGAGAATTGTTAAAAAAGGGTCCCAAATACAGAGAAAGTATGTCCTTTACATGGAACCAAAATGTCAAAATTATCATGGACTCTTGTGAGGAATATGCAAGACGTTGGGCAAAGAAAGAGGATGTACAGCTCGACACCCTTTCCGAATGGATAAAATCAATCAGAGGGTTACTTTTATCTAGAATTAACCGATTAAAATCAACTGTGAACACCAGATTCGTGTCTATATTTAAAGACCCTGATGTTATCACAGAACTTACCTACCTCCAAGAACATTATGTCATCACACCAGCGGACAAAGCCTCAAATAATTACACATTTACTTGCAAAAAGTACTATTTCGACAGTCTAGTTAACGAGTTGGGTTTAAATTCGACACCTGGAAATCCCACTTACACCCCAACAAACCTTTCTGCCTCTGAAATAATAGATAACCACAAATCAGCTCTTGCTTCCTTTGGCTTCGACACTACCAATTTAGATTTAGATTTACCATACTTATACTGCATACCTAAAATGCATAAGAATCCGTACAAACAACGTTTCATCGCTGGTTCCTCAAAATGTTCTACCAAATCTGTATCGATCTTACTCACCAAAGTTTTATCTGAAATCAAATCTGGGCTACAAAAATATTGTTCGACAGTATATTCTCGCAGTGGTATCAACCAGATGTGGATTTTAAAGAATTCGAAGGAACTTTTAGAACATCTGAAATCCACTCATTTTAGTAGAGTCCATTCGATCAAAGCCTTTGATTTTTCGACACTTTACACTACAATTCCACATTCTAAATTGAAAGAAAGACTCGCAAAAATTATAAGTAATGCGTTTACAAGTAAGAACGGTAATCGCAAATACAAATTTATTGTTGTTAACTATGACAAAACCTACTTTGTAAAAGAAAAGTCAGATTCTGAAAATAAGTACACTGAAACAGACATTATTCAGATGTTAAACTTTCTGATCGACAACATTTTTGTGGTGTTTGGAGGAAAGGTCTTCCAGCAAATTGTCGGAATTCCAATGGGTACCAATTGTGCCCCACTCCTTGCCGACATTTTCCTTTACTCGTACGAAGCTGAATTCATTCAATCTTTGGTCTCTGAAGGGAAAAGATACTTAGCTTCTGATTTCAACTTCACTTACAGATACATAGACGATGTGTTGTCCATCAATAATCCAAAATTCGCGGATTACCTGAGCAGTATCTATCCTTCGGAGCTTGAAGTCAAAGAAACTACAGAGACAAATAATTCAGCATCCTATTTGGACATAATGTTGTCCTACGACACTGATGGTCACATGAACACCTCACTCTATGACAAACGTGACGACTTCAATTTCAGCATTACGAACTTTCCTTTTCTGAGTAGCAACATCCCTTCATCGCCTGCTTATGGCGTGTTCATATCTCAGTTGATACGCTATGCCAGAGCAAGTACCAAATATACGGATTTTGTTCTGAGAGCTAGGCGTCTTTCAGATAAGCTTCTCAGTCAGGGATATGTTTGTGACCGACTAACA
The DNA here is from genome assembly GCA_033119305.1 of Pinctada imbricata. Classification (NCBI taxonomy): domain Eukaryota; kingdom Metazoa; phylum Mollusca; class Bivalvia; order Pterioida; family Pteriidae; genus Pinctada; species Pinctada imbricata. Next base: position 17,065,215 of record VSWD01000002.1, on the reverse strand, counting down.
TCGTCACTGAGGAAGTTCTACGGTCGATATGGGGAACTCGTCATACACTATGATGTCCCACTATCCAGAATGGTGGATGATATTCTGTCATAGACCATTTGAACCATCCAACCAAAGATTGTACTCTATATCTTCCAAGATGGAAGTAACCGGATGTGACAGTTCTACCGAATTGAAGCGACGGGTGTTGCATGCAAGCAGGAGATGCTTACTCTTCCTGGGCACCTGGTCTCACTCTCATATCGGGAGTTCGCTTCTTTTCATATGGTGGAGGTTTTTGTTTTTGTTTGCTTTGGTTCCTGTTTTGTCCTGATTTTGTATGCCTTCGGTTTCTGATTTTCTGAATAATCGATTTTGTACTGTAGACAGGGATATGGTCATTATCCATATTTGTCATTGTCGCCATAGCACTTTCTATATAGACATACCGTAAGACATTGCATGAAGTTTTTATATCTTCATTTCCATGCTTCATAAACATCGACGGCGGGTGCGGCTAGCCAACAGGGGATGCTTACTCCTCCCGGGCACCTGGTCCCACCTCTAGCTTGCTAGGGGTCCGTCGATGTTTAATTTTGCGCTCTATTGTGAGTGTTGTTCAGATTATCGTCAGGATCTTCTTTAACTCATTTGATCACATCCAGCCCTTGATCCAACTTATGTGTGTCTTGAGTCCATGTACAGCTGAGTGTGAGCGTAGGTTCAGGTAAATGATCACCTGATGAGGTTGACTATGTATGGCCCTGCAGTTAAGGACTATGACCCTACTGACGTTAAACTGTGGTTAAGATCTGGGGGGGGGGACAAAACATACTAAAGGGCATGTAATTAGTCCTGTTTTGTCCTTGCCAAGAAAGGAGTCCGAGATTGAGTTGGAAACATGGCAGAAGTGAAGTTAAGAGAAACACTGTCACAGTGAATGTCTTTGTATTTGCAGTATTTATCATGTTCATTGAATGAATAAAACGAATAACAAAACTTAATAATTATTCAATAAACTTTGTTGGGCAAGTCAGTTTTGAGGCTGGGCAAGTAAATTTTTACCCCCCACTTGCCCGTGGAAAGTGATTTTGAAAAAAAACAATTCTAGACCCCTGCTGATATTTTGTCTGAGCCTCTGATCCCCAGGGTTTAGAAATGGGTGTGGTCAATTTCCCCTATGCAACTCTATGTATACATCTTAACACCATATCTCATAGACTGTAAATGATAAAAAGAAATTATAATTTACAAGTTTAAAGGTTTGTGGTCTAATTGTGTACCTGATTTGAATTTGACCGTTCGCCCCCTATGTGTTTTAAAACTAAGTATGGTCATTCTCCCCTCAGTAACTCCATGCAATTATGTGAACACAAAATTTCAAAAATTATAAATCATAGGTTTAATTCCTTATACAACATGATAGGTTTGTAATCCAGTTATGCACCAGACATTAAGTTTTAGCCCCAAACCCTAGAGGATAAGAAAATGAGGATGAATCAACCACTAATCTTCCCCCGAGTCTAGTATGTAATAACCAAAATCAATCAGTAGAGCTCTTCAGTCTCAACAGAGACTTCTGGTTTTTCTTGAAGGATTATTTAACAGAAATGGGGAAAATTCAGTATTTACATGTATATCTAGAGTGATAATCCTTGCTTTTATTCAAATAGCTTAAACTCAAACACATGTATAACAATTAGGATGTGTCCCAAATGTATCAGAAATGTACATGTACTCTAGCTTAAATTCTGCTATTGAATGAAGGGAGGAGATCTCCAACAAGACCCCGTTGCAGCATCAACAGTAAAACACCAAAACACCCGATGCAAAAACACAAAAGACGAGTACAGCACAAGACGGAAAAGAGACACACGACATGTAAACATCAAACACAAAAGACTACACATAAACCGACGAGACCAATGGGTAACCGGTGCCGACTTTGGACGGCCATCTGTCACGCAAGTAGCAAATGGTGTGGTTATCCTGGATTACGTGCGCACAACCCTCTCACTTCTCCAATTACCCAGAGGTCTTTAAGAACGTACAATTGTGGTGTAAAACAACCTCCTCACTGTAAGATGACATCACACAAACAAGACCGCAAAACGCAGAGGCCCCAGAGACACAGATGAATATGTAAATGGATATAAAAAGAGGGCATGCGTTATACAAATGTGACAGATAGTGTAGTAATTGCTAAACTAGACTTCCAGCTACATGCAGCATACCTGCTCATGAACAATTTTATCCTTCTTGGAGGAAAAATATAGCAAATGACAGTTCTTAGTATTTTTCTACAGGTTGCAGTTTAGCTTATGACTTTTCCCTGATACTATCGTTTACGAAGATCAACAGCCAATGTAACAAACAGGCCAATGCTGGACTTAGTGAATCAAAGATCAGCTATCTTATATAACCATTGTCATTCAGTTTTAAGACAAAGGAGGGGATCTCCAACAACACCAGGTTGTAGCACCCACAGCAAAACCCAAAAACACCCAATGCAAAAACACAAAGCAGACAAGCACAAAGAGACGCGTAAGGGACAAGGAACGTCAACGCACAACACAGAAACATCAAACACAAAGGACTACACATAAACCAACGAGACCAATGGGCAACCAGTGCCGACTTAGGACGGCCATCTGCCACGGAAATAGCAGATGGTATGGTTATCCTGGATTACATGCGCACAACCCTCCCACTTTTCCGATTACCCAGAGGTCTCGAAGAACGTACAATTGTGGTGTAAAAAAAACTCCTCACTGTCAGATGACCACACACAAACAAGACCGCAAAACGCAATGGCCCAAGCAACACAGATGAATATGTAAATGGATATAAAAAGAGGGCGTACGTAATACAATCCATGCTCTGCCGCCGCGAGCTCTTGTATGTTATCACCCGAGGAGTCCGACTGACATTCAGAGAGGACAGGTGGCCGAGACCCTGTCTTCTCTAAAGAGGTTTTTACAGGGCCCGTCATGGAGTCCCGTCGTCACAGTCAGTCAGAGTGCAAGTTTTAAGACAAGACTGTAGATTGGTCAAGTACCAAGCCTAGTGTCCGTCTGGTGAAATTAGGATCATACCCACGGTATAAAAGGCGTTTGATGATTCTGACGCATTTTCGATAGTGATGTTGTCTATCTTTGATCCTTCTTATCTTGTTAAGAATGTCACCATAAAATGCAGGTTGTGAAATACCCAAAGTAATATACTCTGTTGCCTGTATTGGTCCGAATTTCAGAAGAAGTTGACAATAATTTTTGTAAAATTTCCAGAAGGTCTTTACTAGTTTGTGAAAGCTAAAACCTTGTCCTAAAAGTTTATTGGTAATGTGTAAATTTCTACTATGAAAATCAAAAACATCAGTACATGCTCTAGCATACCGGATGAGTTGTGAAATATAGATACCATAGGACGGCAATCTAGGAACATCACCATCAAGCCAGGGGAAATTTACTATGTTAAATCCAAAATCATCTCTTTTGTCATACACACTAGTATGGATCTCTGCATTAACAATTTTGATATTTAGGTCCAAAAATTGTGTTTCTGTGTTTGAAACGTTTGCCTTGCTTAAAATCAATTCTTGTGGATAAATTACATTTTTTATTTTCTAAAAAACAGGATTGTCGATAGTAAGGATATCATCCAGGTACCTAGAAGTACCAATGAAACATTTCACATCATCATTTTTTCCTTGCTTTTGAAGATTTTGGATAAATTCCTTTTCATACGTGTATAAAAATAAATCTGCAACAAGAGACATACAATTAGTATGCATAGGAATCCTTACATCCTGCTTGTAGAGTTTCTCACCAAATCGTACATAAATATTGTCCAAAAGGAAAGAGAAGGCAATACACCGGTTACCACGTGTCCATGATTTGTATGATATATAATCTGAGGGGGAAAAGGAACCCTTCGATTCAGATATACAAATATAAGTTTTCCCCTCTCGATCAGAACACCATTTAATGAGTTTGGACAGTCGATCATTTACGTTGTCGTGAGGAAGCGTGGTGTACATATTATAAAAGTCGAATTAATCGTATTTGCTACAAAATTTCTTGATTTCATTTTGTCAGTCACATCCCCTGAAGTTTCAATATATACCAAAAGAAGTTTACACCATTTCTGTTCATGACACTTTCACAGTATTTGGCCACGTGTTCCTTTATAGCTGTGAGTGCTGACGTCAGATTTCTAGACAAAATTTAAGTTGAGCAGTTGCTAGAATTAGCAATGTATCGAAACTTGCAAGGAGACTTGTGAAGTTTTGGTATGCAGTATTTTGTAGGGAGATCCAATTTAGGAAAAGGGATGTTAAAAGAAACAATTTCACTGTTATGTTTGCTCAAATTATTGGGAACACTTTCTTTGCTTTCGATATAAGTATGAGTAGAGGAAAGCTCCGAAACTAAAGTTTTACTAAACGTAAGTTTTGTTTGCTTAATCCCGCCATAAATTATTTAACTTAATCAAGGATAAATAAGGGTAGATTTTCACGGATTATTCAGTAGGTAGTTAACAAACCTTTAAACCTTTCCAGATTGGCGAATAGAAAGAAAGGAGGGGATCTCCAACAACACTCAGTCGCAGCACCCACAGCAAAATCCCAAAACACCCATGCAAAAACACAGAACAGATACCCACAGAAAGGGACGCAAAAGGGACAAGGAACACCAACTCACAACATAGAAACATGAAACATAAAAGACTACACATAAACCAACGAGACCAATGGGCAACCGGTGCCGACTTAGGACGACCATCTGCCACGTAAATAGCGTCTGCTGTGGTTATCCTGGGTTACGTGGGCACAACCCTCCCACTATTCCGATTTCCCAGAGGTCTCGAAGAACGCACAATTATGGTGTAAAACAACTCCTCACTGTTAGATGACCACACACAAACAAGACCGTAAAACACAGGGGTCCAAGCAACACAGATGAATATGTAAATGGATATAAAAAGAGGACGTGCGTAATACAGTCCGTGCTCTGCCGGCTGTAGCGAGCTCATAAATGTTATCACCCGAGGAGTCCGACTGACATTCAGAGAGGACAGGGCCCTGTCTTCTCTAAAGAGGTTTGGACAGGGCCCGTCATGGAGTCCCGTAGTCACAGTCAGTCAGAGTGCAAGTCTTAAGAATGCGCTCGTACAAGACTGTATATTGGTCAAGTACCAAGCATATCCACGGTATCAAAGGCGTTTGATGACTCTGACGCATTTTCGATACATATGCTGTTTACCTTTGATCCTTCTTATTTTGTTAATTATGTCACCATAAAATGCAGGTTGTGAAATACCTAAAGTAATATACTCCGTTGCTTGTATAGGTCCGAATTTCAAAAGAAGTTGATCATAATTATTGTAAAATTTCCAGAAAGTCTTTACATCATTCCTGTTAAGAACAGTTTCACAGCGTGTTCCTTTACCGCCGTGAGGGCTGACGTCAGATTTCTAGACAAACTTGTAGTTGAGCAGTTGCTAGAATTAGCAATGTATCTAAATTTGTAAGGATTTTTGTGCAGTTTTGGTATGCAGTATATTGTTGGAAGATCCAATTTAGAAATATGGATGTTGAATGAAGAAATTTCACTGTTATGATTGCTCAAAATGTTAGGGACACTTGTAGTTGAGCAGTTGCTAGAATTAGCAATGTATCTAAATTTGTAAGGATTTTTGTGCAGTTTTGGTATGCAGTATATTGTTGGAAGATCCAATTTAGAAATAGGGATGTTGAATGAAGAAATTTCACTGTTATGTTTGCTCAAAATGTTAGGGACACTTTCATTGCTTTTAAGGCGGGTCCCTACTCCAACCGTTATAGGTTTTCCTAATACACAGCAGTCTGCGTATAATGTTTTACAAAAATTGGTGGTCGACAAGCCAGCACATTGAAAAACGCAGACAAAAGGTTTTAAATGCCAAAAGAAACAAAAGATTGGGCAATCTATTAATGTCCACACCCATCATATAGTATATATTCTTAGTTGAAAATGTGAGTAATTTCAGAAATTACAAGGGGTACCTTTACGTTTGGAACAATATCTTGATAATTTATAAAACTTTATATATGTATGTGATTTTTTCACCATCTATATACATTATCTTATGAAATGATGCAACATGAAGAAATCCCAGCTGCTCTTTTTTTGCAAAAAGTGTGATATACTATTATTAGTAGTCGAAAATGTGATGAAATTATAAGGGGGTACCCTTATATTTGGAGTTATATGTTGATCATTTATAAAACTGTATACCTGCATGTGATTTTTCACCATCTATATACATTTTCTTATGAAATGATGCAATATGAAGAAATTCCATCTGTTATTTTTTGCAATAAGTGGGATATACTATCTATCATAAGTCAAAGTTGTGATGAAATTATAAGGTGGTACCCTTATGTTTGGAGCCATATCTCGATCATTTATAAAACTGTGTACCTGTATGCTATTTTTTCTTCATCTACATACATGATATCATGAAATATTACAAACAGAAAAAAAAAAATCTGTTTCTTTTTGCAAAAAGTTGGATTTAGTATATAATATTAGTCCAAAATGTGATGAATTTTAAGGGGTTACCCTTATGTTTGGAGACATATCATACTTAGCTTTATGTTAGAATATCAGTTTTTGTGTTATATTTCTTCTGTATGACTTGTTATCATAAAATAAAACAAAATGAATAAACGTATTCTTATGATTACTGAATTTGTAAGGTTCAAAATGTTATCTGTATATTTTATATTCCTCAGTTTTATTGTGCGAGGGTACCTTTCTATGATGTACTGAATCTTTGATGAAAAAAAAATTATATATCTATGTCTGTGTTTTATTTCTCATTTGGACCATTTTGGTTAGGAAAAAAGCCTTAAATACAAATTTCATCTGTTAAATCTATGAGTAGGGATCCACCTTAATATAAGTATTTGTAGACGAAAGTTCCGAAACTAAAGTTGATATATACTAAAGGTTTCATATGATTATGGTGTTGTTGGCTGCTTAATCTCCTGGAGCGAAGACAATTTTTTCATGTATATTACGTAATTTGGATTTAAAATATCTTTCAGATCTAGAACTTGGATTTTCAAAAAGATGAGGATTTTTGTGGAACTTGTCTATTCGAATGTCAGTAATGTCAAAAATGAGGTTTTTCCAGTCATTCGGAGAATGCGATTCGACTCCTTCCGATTTACACCATCGTTTGGTATAGTTATCTAAGGCTTCCTTTAGTACTTCGCGACATTTAATAAAATCTATCTTGGATGGGATTCTATACTTAGGTCCTTTTTTGAGGAGACCACGGAGCTGCCTGTCTTGGATAATTGAAAAGTCACCTGTAATAATATGACCAGCTGGTTTATATAGATATTCAGATGTTGCACATTCTCAAGAAGCAGGACATGATTCAAGTATTTTAGGATCTGATGTAACTTTGTTGTAGTTAAAAACGAAAGTTCGAATAGGTCTCTATTATTTGTAACAAATAAGAGGAGGTTACACGAATTACACAACACCTTCGATATCCATGTACGCGAAGAAATTGACGATTGGAGTCGAATGAGGAAATAGTTAACATCGTTTATTAAGAAAACATTTCCTTTAAAATATAATGCGAAATTTCTGAAAACTCATTAGTGAAATTAAAACTCGCACAATGGCACTACGTCTTGACAAATTTAGCCTTCCTAGTAACGCTCTCAGCGGGAAACTCAAACTTGAAAGGCATATTTTTACTGATAAAAACGGCAAATGAGGAATGTAAATATAAGAAATAAATGTTATTCATATGGATGTTAGGTTGTTATGGGGAATTTATATTACCATCTGGATTTTATTAAATTTATCGTCATTGAATTTATCAAAATCCATATGGTTATATAAATTCCCCATAACAACCATCTGAATAACATTCATTTCTTAAATAAAGTTTAAATTTAAAGCTAACGAAACCAATGAGCAAAAATTAGGTGAGGGTTAGTGCCGACTCTGGATTGTCATATTGCCATGTTCGTAGCAGTCGGACATCTGCAACGTTCGACCTCCCCCCGATCAAGTAATCAAAGTCCTCTACGAAGATTGTGTTTTGCATTTAAAGATACAGTGTCCCTGAAAATATATTTTATTGAAAACGTTAAATTTATTTCGAAGGGTCTAGATTGAGAGACAAAGGAGCCATAAAGGTTTTATTTGAAAATTAGCAGTAGCGACCATAATATTGTCGAATTGTAAAATTAAATCTCCACATACCTCTATTGTATAAACGCAATACATTTAAGGTGGCGCCCCCCAAATTGAAAACGACGTTTTCAGACCGCTTTTACAACGAATGTATGTGTTAAATTCGCCTGAAAATATGATTATAAAATAGAATGTAGAAAGTGGATCAAAATTCTTGAAAAGGAGGTCTAGGTCAAATATCTAGATCAAGGTCAAATTTTATGGTCTGTGTAGAAAGGTCTTGTCACAAGGAATACACATGTGAAATACCAAAGCCCTTTCACTTACCAATCAAAAGATATATCCATTCTTAATTTTTTTGAAAAGTAGGTCAAATATGTAGGTCAAGGTCAAAAGGTAAAAAAATAATGGTATGTGTAGAATGGCATTGTAACAAGGAAAATACATGTGAAATATTAAAGCCCTATCACCTACCAATCAAAAGATATAGCCAATATTACTTTTCTTGAAAAGTAGGTCAAACATCTAGATCAAGGTCAAAAGGTCAGATTTCATGTTCTGTGTAGAAAGGTTTTGTCAGAAGGAATACACATGTGAAATATTGAAGCCCTATCACTTACCAATCAAAAGATATAGCGAATCTTATCTTTATTTCAAAAGTAGGTCAAATATCTAGGTCAAGGTCACAAGGTCAAAAATTATGGTATGTGTAGAAAGGTCTTGCCACAAGGATTGCACATGTGAAATATCAAAGTCCTAACACTTACCAATAAAAAGATATATCCATTCTTAATTTTTCTTGAAAAGTAGGTCAAATATGTAGGTCAAGGTCATTAGGTCAAAAATTATTGTATGTGTAGGAAGGTCTTGTCACAAGGAATACATATGTGAAATATCAAAGCCCTATCACTTACCAATCAAAAGATATAGCGAATCTTATCTTTTTTTTTCAAAAGTTGGTCAAATATCTAGGTCAAGGTCACTAGGTCAAAAATAATGGTATGTGTAGAAAGGTCTTGCCACAAGGATTGCACATGTGAAATATCAAAGCCCTATCACCTACCAATCAAAAGATATATCCATTCTTAATTTTTTTTGAAAAGTAGGTCAAATATGTAGGTCAAGGTCACTAGGTCAAAAATTATGGTATGTGTAGGAAATTCTTGTCACAAGGAATACACATGTGAAATATCAAAGCCCTATCACCTACCAATCAAAAGTTATGGGCGGTGACACCCAAAGTGTGACAGACAGACAGACGGACGGACAACGGACAAAGTGATCCTTAAGTGTCGCTATGCTTCGCAGGCGACACAAAAACCATATACATGTATATCATTTGTAGTGGTGTAACAATTAGGGGATAAACCTACTGTGTTTTGTGGTTCGACAGGTATATGTTGGATATACTGTTGGAAACGCATATGTTTCCAACAGTATATCCAACATATACCTGTCGGAACAACAAAACAAAGAATGTTTATCCCTATTCTAATCCATGTGACATATTTTAACTTTTTCTAACCCTCAGAGGGTCTCATTTATCGCTTTATAGGCGACGTTGCTACGGAGGACTAACAACGACCAACAGAAATTATAGCGCTGCAAAATATGAAATTCTTCGCATTTATTACAATGGCGAAAAATCAAAGTGTAATCAATAATAAACTTACTTGCTCTGTTGTTTACATTTTGAGAACGCCATTTACAAACTCATATCTTGTAGTTTTACGTCACAGTATGACGTCACAAGAGCGAAGAACAAAGGGAAGCATGACGTCATACGCAAAAAGTGCGCTAAAGCTTGTTACGTGCGATTTACGTTTTAAAGTATGTCAAGTGAGTCGGTTTGCGGAATGTATATCGTCGTTATACATGCTTGTAGAAATTCTGTGAAACAAACAGAATGAATTAGAGTATATCGTTTGTACTCGTATTGCGATACAGAAGCTTTACGATACGTATCACAATACATCGTCCATTCAAACGATACACGATACAGAATTTCTTCACAAAATCAAGCACAGTGTAACAAATCGAGACACTGTATCATTTACTTATAATGCACATTCTATAAAGCCAATAGTATATCCCCATCACGGTGTAAATTGTTAGAACTCTCCTTATGCTGTTAAGACTAAAGGGATGTAAATGGATAAACAAGTATGTTTAGTTTTTCTTTGGATTCAAGGAATACGTTAGTGCTGCATTGGATAGAAAAGTGTATCGTGATACGTATCGTATCGTGAGCCTTTTTCGACACTTTATACTACAATTCCACATTCTATATAGAAAGAAAGACTCGCAAAAAGTATACGTAATGCGTTTACAAGTAAGAACGGTAATCGCAAATACAAATTTATTGTTGTTAACTATGACAAAACCTACTTTGTAAAAGAAAAGTCCGATTCTAAAAATAAGTACACTGAAACAGATGTTTTGTGCTGAATACAGGGATATGGTCATTATCCATATTTGTCACATTATTCCTATGTTAAACTCTCTGATCTGATTTTTTGTGTTGTTTGGAGGAAAGGTCTTCCAGCAAATTGTAGCAATTGTGCCCCACCCATAGGAGAATATTCCGCAATTTACACGGAACTTACATGGAATTTACATGGAAATTATTCCATGGAATTACGCGGAGTATTGGTTACACGTAAATCCGCATCCTTCCATGCTACTGCGGAATCCCTTCCATACTGATGCGGAATCTTCCGCATATGGCATTACATGTAAAGCTTGAGGATGTTATACGTAATTATATGGAAGACATTCCGCATCAATTCCATATGAAATCTGGAATTTTCCGCATTTCTTCCATACGAAGATCCGCACCCTTCCGCATCCTTGAAGAGGCTGATTGTTATGGGAAGTAACTCTTACAACTAAATTGAACAATGTTGAATACATTGTAGTACCAGGTCCATTGTACATGTGCCCTTACCAAAAAAGGCCTCTGCCGTGAATACTTCTTACGATTGTCATGCAAACTTTATGTGAACATTCTGTGAATGTATAAAACCTTATTTGCAAGACATTTACTAGACATTCATTTTTCGCATGTACATTAGATTGCCATAAATACTTGCATGAGATTCACAAAAAAAGGGAAATTCGAATCTTCATTTATTTTCTGTGAATTTACCGTAAATGAAATAATTTCTTGCAAATATCTGGCAATTACCCTACTATTTTTACATGCAAATAGTAAGTTGTGATTGTCTAATGCGAATATGGAATAAATGTGAATGTCTTGCGATCCCATACTTTCTGCAAATGTCTGGCGATTGCATACAAAATTTTTCTGCAAATATGTGGCGAACATATATGTACAAGTATGTATGAGCCAAACCCCTAAATGAAATCGCCAAATGCTGCTAAACATCCAGAATCATGCACATTCACTAAAATCGCTTCTGGCCAAAAATGTGCCTAAATTTCTTAACAAGTTAATTAAAGCATGTTAAATTAATCCACAGAAATAAAAAAAATCAATATAATGATCAATAAAATATAATTCATTCAATACTTTAAACATTATTAACATGTTGCAAGTTATTGAAGTTTAAATAAAAAAAAACTTCGTGGACACATGCACAGTAAAACACGTTCCATTATTATTGAAAAATCAAACACTATTGAATTTGAAGACGTTTAACACTGATCAATGACTTCATTCATTCTTCATTTGAGCTGCATCCGATTTGAACCACCTTGGTGACACTATCGTACATGCACACAAACTTGAGGATTTCAGGGAAATTATCGCGCACCATTCCTGCTTTGCTGGAGATTGGCAGGTTTAAACTCCAATACAAAGAGCTGAAGATATGTAAAATCTGAAATGAAAGCAATTAATAAAATTTAATCTAAAAATATTATACAAAAAAATACGCAAACCTACAGGTACACATGTAGTACACATCGGACAAGTACAGTTTTTCTCCAACCTCCTCAAACCCCCACCCAACCAATTGATATCAAACCTTGCTTGATCCCTTAAAACATATGACTGCATTCATGCAGGGATTCGATCTTATTTACCGGTATAGCTAGAAGTTCATCAACAATTACATGAAGTACACAGAAATAAGACTGCAAAGTCTTTAGGTGAAAGTTATACATATCCAAACGTCCTTTCAGCTCAGATTTCCTGTTTGCAAACATGACTAAATGAAAGATAGCATGACTAAGAATGGGATAGCAATTATAAACAGAAAATATAAAAGCCTCTCCTCCTATCATTCATGTTAATACTTCGTCAGTATAAACTTTCAAGATCGATTGCTGGAATCACGGGCAACTCGGCCCAATCACGGAAAACTCTGCCCGTGGAACACTCGGCCCGTAGTGGGTCCACTAGGCCCTTAGATATAGATCCACTCGGCCCGTAAACATATTAAGTAACAGAAGGTAAATCGTTTTGAATAAAAAATAAAACTAAAATCAATCCACCTTAAATATATTATTTTATGTTCTTGATCAATGTGATTTTTTTTGGGGGGGGGGGGGGTTGATGTTTTTACTTGTGTCTTGAAACTTACTTCAAGTTCAGAGTTGCAATAAACTTCAGTTACAAGAAATGAATATAGATACCGTTTATACAAAATTTGTACTCTAAGTGTCTGCTGTTTTTATTAAATTTAAAATAAATCAATCAATAAAAAATCGGCGAAATAAATTACTTTGACATATCATCAACTAAAAGAAAAAAATCCCAATGTACACATGCTTTTGGAATCATATAAAAAATATATCTCTTATGTCTTCGAATTCCTTTCATAAGCTAGCATAGATCTCAAAATATTTTAAGTTTAAATACATAACTTTAGAAACACAAAGATATATGAGCTTTCTTAAATATTATATCGTAGGTCCATGTTACCAAAGTTTACGGGCCAAAATAACCTAAATTTACGGTCAGAATGGAACTATAATGGGCCGAGTGTTCCACGGTTCGAGCTCACCTGTTACCGATTGCTGCTTGTTAATACGTGCCAAAGTTTACCCGTACCTGTAACATGTTTAGTACTGAAGCATCTTGGTATTGAAAGAAACCAAACTAACACTGTAGATGTAAAATCTAGAATTGATACAGCACGAAAAACTTTATATGCCCTCTTCGGAAGTGGAATGCATGGCAAAAACGGTTTATCACCGACAATAACAGTTCAACTATGGACAACCTTTGTATTACCAAGATTATTCCACGGGATTGAATTACTTACGATTAGAAAACAAGACCTTGAAAAGCTTGAACTTTATCAGAGAAAAATTCTAAAAATGTTACAAACTATTCCTGAAAGGACCGCCTCTGCTGCAGCACTAGCTCTAGTGGGTGCTAAACCTATCGAAGCACATATTGACACAAAAATAATTACAACCTTTCTCAACATTGCAAAAGATCCTACTAGCGCAGAACACCATCTAGCAATTAGACAACTTAAAATCAAAAAAGAGGGTAGTAATAGTTGGTTCATTACGGCTAAAAAGACTCTACAGAAATACAATCTTCCAAATCCAGAATATCTCCTAAATAACATCCGAAACGATAAAGACCTTAAACTATGGAAAAACAAATCAAAAAATGTAATCAACTTCTTCTGGCAAAGCAAAAGAGAAATTGAAAACCAAAATAAGACATCATTGAATCTCTTCAAACTCCAACCAAACTCGTGTAAAATGCCCCACTTGATCTGGTGCTCCAGCAGGGACTCTCCAAATGCAACCAGGAAGGCCTTAATAAAAGCACAAATTGCAACAAATACCTACATGCTTCAGTCCATCAAGAATAAACATAATCAACAGAATGCACACATGCATTGCCGGCTATGCGGAAATGGAGATGAGGATCGTAAACACTTCATCCTCCATTGTCCCAGCTTAACTAATATCAGAAATCCATACATAAAAAATTTGACAGAGCTTTTGAGCTCACACATCGGCAGTGAAAACACAAACAGATTCACATTGAATGACGAGGCCTTGTTGCAACTTCTCGTTGATTGCTCCGAGAATGAATTTTCATCCAGAAAAAATAAAAATCTTCAGATCCAGAGGGCCGTGGAGGGGCTTGCGCGAAACCTTATATATGCACTGCATTGTTAAAGATCAAAGAAAATCAGAGCATTAAACTAGATTACATGCAGTAGATGTTTAACATATACAAAATATACATGATAGATCTCAAAGAACATGCAAACCCCAATGTATATAGTAACCCCCCCCCCCTCTTAACCCATTATGTTAAATAGCATCCCTTTTACTCAAAATCCGTCGTCATTTTTATCCTTGCTCTTAAGTGATTAATCTTTTACATAATATGATACAAGACCCATTATAATATTTTTTATTGTTTTTTTTTTTTTTTTTTTTTTTTTTTTTTTTTTTTTTTTTTAAGCTCAGAAGTTTTAAATAAGTGTAAATATGTAAAGACTAAAATCCCTTTTTTAGCGAAATGTACATAAGTTCTTGTTATCACAAACTCACAAGTACACCATAACACTAGGAGCAATAATTTTTTATCTATTTTAACAGAAGTTTTTATCCTTCTTTCTACTTCCTACTCTGTACCTACCCCCTCCTTAGTTTTATATCTTCTATTTTTTACTTGGTCTATCCTTTTACCTATTCGGGTGCTCCTTAGTCAAAGGAGGGATTTCCTAGAAACTGAACTGAACTGAACTTAGGGTATGTCACATGGTATAAATCCTGCAATATTACTGTGCAGCTGCACAGATCAGTGTGGTCTGTAATACCATTTAGTCCATCTCTACCTGTAGTACGTTAGTGATCACTACCCAGTTTCAACGTTTCCTTTGTTTAGACATGGTCATGTAGGCAGAAAACTGAAAAAAATTACAAAATTTTATAATCACAACAATGATCAAAACACACATGGTAATGTGACAACTTATCAGAATTAAAACCATTCAAATCATAGTAAAATACGTTCTAAAAACATATTGTTCAAAGAACGAAATATCGACACTGAAAGTCGAAACGACCTATGACAAAGTGAAAAACCTTTAAAAATCATGGAAAAACTTATTTTCATACGAATTGCAGATAGCAACAGACTTATGATATACATTTAAACAATTCTACATGAAACTTACACCATGGTTCATCCCATATTTGCTGCAAAAGGCCGGGGAAGACGCACTCGGCGAAACCCTGTCGTCGATCAACATATCCTAGTCGACTCGCTCTTAATCACTCATTCGATCCAAAATCACTTCCGTAACATCACGGATCCAGCAATGATCTAACTTAGAACCAATTCGACCAAGAAACGATGAAAAACAGGTTAACTGAGTACTCACAATCATATTTTACAAGAATTTGATAGGTTTAATGATATGATTGGTGGGTGATGGCTTCGTTTCAGTATCATGTGGGTGTTTGTTTTTAGATGTATATCGAATTGCCTCTGACTAGCAAAGTTATACATGTACCTGTATTACTTTACACTTGTAATAAAAAGCGTAAAGACCCGTTTTGTTGTATCCCATTTCTTAATTAAATTTAAATCTAATTGCAAGCAACCGACTTCAGTAATTTGCATATTTACCTAATATAAAGCGAAAGGGGGGGGGGGGGGCTAATGAGTAATAAAGTTGAGTAGTTTATCATGTTTATTGTCAGATTCTGACCTCCCGCTTCCCACCCTCCAGAGTGATGGCATGTACTTAAGTTTATTTTTAAACATTCACGGCAGACTTCATGCAATTGATAATCACTCATAATATTGAAAAATAATCATAGTTTAAAAGTATGCAGTGAAGTCTTGAATAATATTATGGAGTTTTATGTATAGATCAAATAAAGAGTTGTGGCAAAGCCCTAGGAACTTAGCAAAGTAAAGTACATGATTTTCTTTATATCATATCAGTTAGTGTGTGTGTCTGAAGGAGGGGGGGGGGTTATTATTTGCATATCATGTTCTCAAAAGAGCATGGGTCAATATAATTGCTGTAAATAACGCTAGAAATTTAATTATTCTTGAGGGATTTTAATAATATTGTCAAGGGTCAGTTTTCTCTATATCTGCCTGGGTTTAATAAGGAACAAATAAAGTTAATAATTTCCCTTTCTTGAAATATATTTGATGAAATACTGTTATGTAGAATTAAAGTTGCAATTAATATTGTGAAATTTTCTTAGTCCAGAGTGTCTGTAATTACGCGTTGATTCCATATGAAATATTTTCTAAGTCCAAAGTTTCTGTGCTTTCCGCATCAAATTTTTTCTAAGTGTTGATATTCCATGCCTTCCGCATCACTTTCCGCATAGAAAGTTTTGCATTCCATGCCACTTCCACATGTTACACGGAAGCTTTATACGGAAATGGTTCCGCATTAAACAATTTCCGTGTATTTCCATACACTTCCACATGTCTTCTGCGTGATTACATATGGCTTCCACATTCCTTGCGGAATATTCTCCTATGGGCACTCCTTTCCGACATCTTCCTTTACACGTTCGAAGCTGAATTCATTCAATCTTTGGTCACTGAAGGGAAAAGATACTTAGCTTCTGACTTTAACTTCACTTACAGATACATAGACGATGTGTTGTTCATCAATAGAATGGAAACTCGCGGATTGCATAAGCAGGATATATCCTTCGGAGCTTGAAGTCAAAGAAATCACAGAGACAAATAATTCAGCATCCTATTTGGCATAATATCATCCTACGACACTGATGGCGACATGAACACCTCACTCTATGACAAACGTGACGACTTCAGTTTCAGCATTACAAACTTTCCTTTTCTGAGTAGCAACATCCCTTCATCGCCTGTTTATATTCATATCTCAGTTGATACGATATGCCAGAGCAAGTACCAAATATACGAATTTGTTCTGAGAGCTAGGCGTCTTTAAGATAAGCTTCTTTGTCAGGGATATGTTTCTGACCGACTAACAGCGTCACTGGGGAAGTTCTACGGTTGATATGGGGACCTCGTCATACACTATGATGTCCCACTCTCCAGAATGGTGGATGATATTCTGTCATAGACAATTTGAACCACCCAACACAATTTGTACTCTGTCTTCCGAAATGGAAGTAACCGGGTGTGACAGTTCTACCGAATTGAAGCAGCGGGTGTTGCATGCAAGCAGGAGATGCTTACTCTTCCTGGGTACCTGGTCTCACTTATACATCGGGAGTTCGCTTCTTTTGATGTGGTGGAGGTTTTTGTTTGTTTGCTTTGGTTCCTGTTTT
Source organism: Pinctada imbricata (assembly GCA_033119305.1). Lineage (NCBI taxonomy): Eukaryota > Metazoa > Mollusca > Bivalvia > Pterioida > Pteriidae > Pinctada > Pinctada imbricata. The sequence goes on along the minus strand of VSWD01000002.1, from coordinate 17,047,798 downwards.
ATCCCGATTTCGTATGCCTTCGGTGTTTGATTTTCTGAATTATCGATTTTGTGCTGTATACAGGGATATGGTCATTATGCATATTAGTCACTTGTATCGTGTTGCGTATCGTATCGTGATCTAGTGTATCGTTACATCCCTAATCAAGTTAAAAAGAAAGTTATTATTTCACTTTATTTTTATTTGATAGAGCATTATGATGCAGGTTTGTGTCACAACATACATTTATGCACATTTTATTTCGAACATACTACGCATGCCAGCTCCCGTCCCTCTACGTAAGGTGGACATGGAAGGGGTCGACATCGTGCCTCCACTGAATACAGAAGCTTTCCCTCATTATTAGAAGAGGTGCCTGGTAACGTTTCAGCATCTTTATCAACACACACGTACTGTGAAGCTGCTACATGACCATGGTATCCAGACATCAAGTACCCACTGTATTGTTTGGTCCAAGATTTTTCACAGTTTGTTTTGCCTTAAAAATGAATCTCGATCAGACTTATAAAGAAAATACATATGATTGAGAATCAATATGGAGATCTACTAATGTATAGCTAAATAGCAGAGAAAAGATAAATACAAAGGGACCAAAGAGTTAAAGAAGATCTTGGGACAATCTCAACAGCACTCACAATAGAGCACCAAATTGAGCATCGATGGACACCAAGCAAGCTGGAGGTAGGACCAGGTGTACAGTAGGAGTAAGCATTCCCTATTTGGCTAGCCGCATCTGCCGTCGACGTTCATGCATGAAAATGAAATATCTTAAATAGATTTGTTGCAGTAAATACAACACCCCACCAAGACAATGTTTAACGCCTTCAAATTCTTTAGCATCATTAAAGAGCAGATAAATTTACAGCATGGACCAGACATGCACGTTTCGGATAGTCAACCCTCGTCAGTGAAACTCAATCTAAACAATATAATATGTCCAAAATCTGTGAAAAGCATTTCCTAAATATACCGAGAGACGTACAAAGATGGCTGGGATATGATGCTACAGGACCCAGGTTTTAGAAATGTAAACAGAAATTTTCAAATGCGGTTAAAGAAACGATCAACCGAAATTGACCGAAACCTAGACCTTCACAATAGAAGGTTGACGCATCGAGACATGTCTTGGGCTGCCTCCTGATTGATCCTATGAAAGAATACATTTAATCTAATTTGTTTTCGTTTTTTGAATTCATCGTATGTGAGGTCTGCTTTAAAGCAGCACGTTTCGTCTTCAGACGAAAATATGCTTAATAAGAAGATAAAGGGCAATTCTCTATTTTTTCCTGGATGGTAGAGGATAAAAACGTTCAGCTAATTTCAAAATTGTTAACCAAATGAGTTAAAGAAGATCCTGACGATAATCTCAACAGCACTCACAATAGAGCACCAAATTGAACATCGACGGACCCCCAGCAAGCCAGAGGTGGGATCAGGTGCCCGGGAGGAGTAAGCATCCCCTGTTGGCATGCCGCACCCGCCGTCGATGTTCATGCGCGAAAATGAAAAAAAAAATATATAGAATACATGCACTGTCCGAGGCCACGTCTATATAGAAAGTGCTATGGCGACAATGTCAGGGAATAATATTCAAAACACTTACTGTCAAACCCCTCGCGGGGAACTTTTTTACGAGCTCCACACGGCAAAGGGCATAAGTGTGACACAAATGAGTTAAAGAAGATCCTGACGATAATCTCAACAGCACTCACAATAGAGCACCAAATTGAACATCGACGGACCCCCAGCAAGCCAGAGGTGGGATCAGGTGCCCGGGAGGAGTAAGCATCCCCTGTTGGCATGCCGCACCCGCCGTCGATGTTCATGCACGAAAATGAAAAAAATATATAAAATACATGCACTGTCCGAGGCCACGTCTATATAGAAAGTGCTATGGCGACAATGTCAGGGAATAATATTCAAAACACTTACTGTCAAACCCCAAAGGTCCCTCAAGTTATTATAATAAATGAATTTAAAAACGATTTTTTGTGGCGCCACAAAAAAATTGCCCATGTTTGGGAAAGACCAGCCCTCACGCGTGCGCAATACGGCTTTTGTGTTGTACAAATAAAAAAAAAACATGGCGAGTAGCATACACTCACAACGGAAAAGAGGGGAAAACGTACTGACACTCAGATTTGGATAGAGGAAGAGGAAAAGAAGAGAGAGTGTGAAAGAGAAATATGGAAAGTATATATAAGACCAATTGGATCTTGTCACACACAACGAAATAGCTGATATTTTGCTAGACAAGTAAGTCAGAGTTATAGATATAATTGTTCTAAAATCCTTTGATAAAATTATTTTATCGTTTCTGTTTGAAACAAAGGAAGGGATCTCAACCAATACCAGGTTGCAGCACTCACAGCAAAATCCCATAAACACAGAGCGGACAAGCACAGAAAGTGACGCAAAAGGGACAAGGAACGTCAACGCACAACACAGAAACATCAAACACAAAAGACCACACATACTACCAAGAGTCCCCGAGGGCACACATAGCCAAGTTCGATCAATTTCGGTTGGTCCTTTCTTCAAACGCATTTGAAAATTTCTGTTCACAAAATTTTCTCAAATTTCCAAAACCTTGGTCCTGAAGCATCATATCGCAGCCATTTCATGTCTTTTGGTATATTTAGGACATAATTTTCACAGAGTTTGGTCATATTACATTGTTTGGACTGAGGATCACTGACGAGGGTTTATTAACCGAAACGTGCATGTCTGGTCCATGCTGTAAATTTATCTGCTCTAAAATGATGCTAATGAATTTTAAGACTTTAAACATGTTCCAACGAGACCAACATACGGTTTTTAGCCCACCTTTCATTGTTTAGAATAAACATCGAAATAGCCTACTAAATCGGTATATGTATCAAATCACTTTGTTCATAGAAGCTCTCCTGTTCATAAATATTCAGGAAGAGGCGGGGCTACAGCTGACAATTTCAAACGCCTCTATCTCTCGAACAGGGGAGGTATCGGATATGATACTTGGTACATCAATGAATGACCATAACAATCTATGTTAAGATAATTAGAATCTATCACGACGTTGAGACTGAGACAGTGGAATCTCATCCGAGTGTAAAAGATTTGCAATCCACGACGAGGCTTGCCGAGTCGTGGATGTAGCAAATCTTTTGCACGAGGATGAGATTCCCCTGTCTCAGTCGTAACGTCGTGATTGATTATTTTTCTCACTCACCTCATTTTATCATCACTTTAATGTTTTTTTTTTTAACTAGAATCGATACCAAAACCTACACAAATCTAACGATGGTGTGACGTTACTTTCTATGACGTCATAATAGGAGTCACGTGGAGTGTGAGACAAGGAAATCTCAAACTACTACGTCTACGTTTTTTCTTTTGTCTCACGACGTAAGTGATTGAGAAATATATATTACAAGTATCAACCCGTTACAACCTGAAGTCGGAATGTGCTGCTTTGATATCTTTACTTTTCTCAAAAGAATATTATCTTATCATTTGCAGTGTTTACCTTGGTTGATGGAATGTAAACGTCTTCAAATTGAAGTCAAGCAAACACATTGTTCAGTCCTTGCGCATTCATGGAAAGAAATACTTAATACTACAATTAAATTCATGATACATCTATAAAATAGGTTAATATATCTGTTTGAAGCGATGGGTATTGCATGCAAGCAGAAAATGCTTACTCATCCCGGGCACCTGATCTCACTCCCATATCGGGAGGTCGCTTCTTTTTATCTGGTGAAGGTTTTTGTTTGTTTGCTTTGGTTCCTGTTTTATCCTGATTTTGTATGCCTTCAGTTTCTGATTTTCTGACTTATCGTTTTTGTGATGTATATGGGGATATGGTCATTATCCATATTTGTCATTACACTAACCAGGTGTCATCAAGACACTGGAACTTCCAGTCGCTCTGCAAACAGCACATGGTACATCATGCAGAGCGAGAGATTTATCGATTCCTATCTGACCATAATGATTTCTGTATTCAGCTCCATAAACAAACCCCTTGGAACCGTCGGATCCGTTAGTGTATACGACTCCATTCCAGTCTGGGTTTTTTGGCATACAGAGATATTCCACTGCGCCTCCTTTGTGAGTATAGTGCGAACCTCCCGTGTAACCTGTCACAGATATTGTCCAAGATGGTAAGATTTGTTTGACTGAATAAAACGCAAATATTCTCTAAATATGTTGATATAAAATGTAAACATTACTTACTTATCTGCTAATATAGTTAAACTGACAAAATGACTCTAATCATTGGAATATAAAACTGATTTTATAAGATTAAATTTGATAAGAATGTGTTTGAAAATTAGATTCTTTTTTATGTATACAATATTGTTCAGATTTATAAATGTATTGTTGACATTCCTCGAGTTAATCTTTGAATGGTACGTAATCAATGTACCGAAACATGTTGGGCAAATAACAGGCAGAAAAGAGTCATGTACTAGATCAATTCTGACATGAAAAAAAATTTTAGGCTAGGGGGTATCTTCCAATGCTGATTGCTGTTTCATTTTGTTCGTTTGATATAACTTACCAGAATACACAAGTTCCGCGTTGTTTTTAGGACATGTCGTTCTTCCCCATCGGGTATAAGTAGAACCAATATCTTCTGTAGGATAAATACAAATATCTTTTCTTTTCAAAGATCTCATTGGTGATATAGAACAAATCGAAGGAATTATGATTTTTTTAGATCAGCAGAAGGCATTTGACAGGGTAGAGTGGGGGTGGACTGATAAATGTTTTATGAAATTTAATTTTGGAGAGAAATTTAGAGACTGGATAAAAATGCTAACTTGCAGGGCAAAAACTGGCATTCTTACAAATGGATACATGTCTAATTCTTTTTAATATAAGTAGATATGCAAGACAAGGTTGTCCAGCTTCTCCAATAATGTACATTGTTCAGGTCGAACCGTTGGCATGCGCTATCAGAGCTGATAAACATATAAAAGGTATTTCATTACCGGATAAAGATAAAAATGAAGTGAAAAACATTTTTGCGGATGACGTGCAATTATTAATGAGAACCTAAAATTCTATTCGAGAGGGTTTTAAAATTATGAAATACCTATGAGAAAGCGTCGGGAATTAAGAATAAATTATAAAAAGACAGTTTGTTTATATATACGACGATGGAAGAATAAAACACCAACATTCAATAAAATTCAATGGACAAATTCATGTGTAAAAACGCTAAAATATATCAAGGCTTTAATATAAAAAAAAATGATGAAATTTGGCTAAAAACATTTAATAAAATTAAGAACTCAATTCACGTTTTGAAATCAAGGCTCCTTACCTTTTACGGCAAGGTACTCACTATAAAATCTCTATTATTATCAGTAGGCTTCGACCTAGAAAGTAGGAGAATTCCTCAAAAATACATTAAAGAAATGATCACATTAAGGGGTTTTTTATGGAATAGAAAATCATATAGAAAGAAATGTTATCATGCTTGAAAAAAGAAGAGGCGGCAAGGTATGATTGATGTTGACACATACCTGCCTACCCTTACAATCTTGGCGTATCTTTTATGATTTAATTACGCACTACGATTTTTCTATTCGATTTTACGCCTTAAACGTTTAGTTTTGAGCAAATTGACGTTTCAATTTTTTAGCGCTTCTTCCATATCATATGTATGATGGCATATTTCTGCCTCCTACATGCGAGATACCTTTCTGTAGAATATTTCGACATGCGACTTTCTTATGTTAACATGCTACTTATTTATGTCTACATGCAACTTATTTATGACAACATGCAACTTATTTATGACAACATGCAACTTATTTATGTCAACATGCAACTTATTTATGTCAACATGCAACTTATTTATATCAACATGCTACATTATTATCTTGCATGTCAACATATTTATCTTGCATATCAAGATATTTATCTTGCATGTTGACATAAATAAGTCGCATGAGGACATAATCTATAGAAAATATCTCGCATTTAGAAGGTAGAAGTATGCCAGCATATTAACTTTATTAGATACATGTTTTTTTTTGCAGCAGCCATGCCTTTTCTCAATTAATTTGCATTTTTCTTTCGCTTCACACTTTGGTGATTTATCTAAAAGATATATTTCTTTGATTTGTTACTTTTTAGCTTTATTATTTTCTTATCTTTATTAGTATTAAAACCTCCTAAATGCGAGATATTTTCTATAGATTATGTCCTCATGCGACTTACTTAATATGTCAACATGCAAGATAAATATGTTGATAATTATGTCGCATGTTGACAAAATAAGTTGCATGTTGACATAAATAAGTCGCATGTTGTCATAAATAAGTTGCATGTAGACATAAATAAAAAGAAGGGAAGTAGCATGATAACATAAGAAAGTCGCATGTCTACATATTCTACAGAAAAATAGCTCGCATGTAGGAGGCAGAAATATGCCACCAAAATTTAAAGATCTACATTGGAAAATCATTCATAGCATACACAGATGGTAGGTTACAAAAAAAATGTATAAATCTGACGGGAAGTGTCATTTGTGTAAAAATAATATAGAAAACATTGATCATTTGCTTTTCAAGGTAGTGTGTCGACTGTATTTTTGTCATGTTTTAATATATGGAGACAGAGTACACTAATAACGATTTTGAATTATCTTTAGCATAATGTTATTATGCTAAAGATATCTTATCTTCATTATGTTTAGCATCATATTTGTAATTCAGTCACAACAAAAAAAAAATCTTTTTTAACTTAATTTTACTGATGGCGAAATGGAGAATTTTGATAGAAAAGAATAGAGTTAAATATCAAAATATACATGTTACATCTCTCAGTAGGTCTTGGATCAGATGGATTTGATTTTGCTTAGAACACAATTATTGAACAAATTTCACGAAAAATCTATTGAGTATAAGGGAAAAAATGAAACATTTCATGCATTTATATATAAGTTAAGGGTAGCAAATGTGTAAAAAATATTCGTTCCCCATCTGGAGCCCCATTTTACCAATCCATTACATAATCCGATGATATGACGTAACATTTTGATGACGCGTTCTGCAGTTCAAGTTCAAGGTCGCCGACATGGCAGTTATGTGTTTGGATTGTACACGCAGGAGCTGGGAGTTTATACAGACAGATTCTCTGTACTTATAGATCTAATACTTGCAGAAAACGGCATGATTATGATCTATTGGTATCAGAATACCTTCCTAGGATTTAGTTATTTCAAGTGACAAGTTAATTGTGAAATTTCATGACGATACTGTATCCTGATCGAGGCCGAGGTAGGTCGCCGTCTTTTGATCTCTTAATTTTCTATTCGCTGTCAATATTTTCTCCTAAATTCTTCGTCTCGCCGAAAATATATCTTTAGAAAAGTTTCTAGTTTCAATACTTCATAGGTTCAGAACGATTGTACCTCATAGAAATCATTTGAAACAGT